>JARFIY010000254.1:30600000-30761915 GCA_036346155.1 Sinelater perroti | reverse complement strand
TTTATTATGCCCTTTTATCATCTTGTATAGCTCCCCAAATTTAACCCATCGTAACTACCTAAACCTAACTACCACCAGACCAAATTACCGCCCGTAAAAACCACCCCCTCCCCTGCAACCCGTATTTTCACACTTCGATTATTAGATAATTTCTTCAAATCTATGTATTCCCCTGCGCTACTTTTCTATTCCTCTCTCGTCTATCCTCCCTTTCCGTTCCCCCTTAAAGGTTTTTCGCAATTGCAACGTGTTTCGTTACGGTATGCTAGCCCATTCATTAACCGATTCCATGAAGCATAATAACCGCAACAACTGTCGCACGCGCCTCGGTCATTCACCACACCTCGAACGATATCGCTGGCGCTGGAGCCAATTATCATATCCCGTTCTTTACTACCCCTCATTTGTGTTTACTGCTACGTTCACCTAACAAATTCAAACTGCGACCGAAACCTTCTACATATGCGACACCTTTTCACGTGCTTTTATTGATTCGTGCCTCTAAAACATGGCCTGATGCGTAATCTTCCTGACTATAATACTTTTGAACTAGCTTCCTCTTACCTCGTTAAATGTACTTGCTTACTTTCTATTACTACTTATCTATTACTGCATCTTATTTTTTATGCCATATTATAGTAATAATTATGCCAACTCGTAACCTGTGGGTATTCCTTTTTGAAATTGTTTTACAGTTTTCGCTATCCTCATCTGAGTTAAGCTATATTCGTTTTACTATTTATCTTCTTAATGTGCTTTCTGCCTTTATACCCTTCACCTTTATATGACGCATAAATTTCCATAGTCCCGGCGTAATTTTGACATATGATTTTTCAATGTAGCCCGATGAACTTGGTTTCGTGGCTTCCTCTATTATTTCTTCCGGGGTTATACTATACCTATGCAGATATTGACCGGAGATCGATTGTGCTTTGGCTGTCGGGGAGCCTCTTAAAAGATCGGTAGAGAATCTACCATTTACGTTATTTTATTGCAAAACGGCGCTATTTTTTCAATTTGGGGACTATCGTGCGTAGGTTTTACTATTTTAAGGGTATTTTTCCCAACACCAACGTGAATATGAAAAACCCATATTCTCTGCTCGAATGAGATGTGCCCTGTGCAAGCCCTCGCGGAATAATAAATCGAAATTAACGTGTCCTTCGTGTAACCGACCGATGTGTGATCTTCATCGGATATACTTGTGTACCGAATGTGAAAGAGTAAAATATATTAATCCTTGCGTTTCATTTTCATTATCATTTTTTTCTTCATTTTACTTACTTATGTAATACGTATTCTTTTTAAGAGTATCACTATCGGACATAGTTCTAACTTAATGAGGAGCATTTCGATTGTTTACGACTAACATTTTATGAACATTATATTGCAAATTTAGATATGTTGTTAGTTTTTTACGAATGTACGCGGTGGTTTTTACGAGTTTTTTATCGTTCATTTTTTTATCGATACTTGATAGTAATTTTCCATTTCGAAAGCCATATCTCCCTTTAATTTAGATATTACTATAAGCAACATTACTCGGACGAAAACAGAAAAAGGAAAATGTATTAAGATACCAACGTCCTCATTCTTTGTAGAGCTAGAGCAAAATGAAAATAATAAAGATATCTACACTATCAAACAATTATATCATATGATGCTAACCGTTGAACATCCTACGATGCATCCGGTACCAGAAATATGGTAGTACAAAATACTATTGCTACAGAAATCCTAAATGCGTAAAATGTGCAGGGGAACACCTTACAGAAATTTGTGCATGGAAAGAAATAAAAAAGAAAGTGCTCTGTTGTCATTGCCATCCTGCAAGCTATAAAGGATGCATTGTTCGTAAACAACTACAAGAAGAGTTATATCCCGCACTTCGTGAAAAAAGAATGACATAACAAAACTTCCATATAAACTCACAAATAAGAACAAATGAACCACGGACAAGTAAATGCCTCCTACGCACAAACCGGGTATCAACAACAAAAACGATCAACAAACCCAGAAGTACCTCAAATAACACCCCAACAGTATTCCGATAGACTAACTTCTTAGAAAACACAGTAATTAAGCTCACTGAAAACTAGATTCCATGTTAAATATTATCACTGCTCTTTAGCAAAATCAAACAATTAGCTCACTTAAAATTGGTATATGGAATGCCAACCGGCAAGAAAGCAAGAACTTAAAACGTTCCTAATAAATCAGAACATAGATATGATTATTTCGGAAGCGCACTATACTAACGATATCCAAAATATACTGTTTACGACACGCAGCACCCGGACGGGACGGCTCATGGAGGTACTGCAATAATCATTAAAACAGCAATAAAACATCGGGTAAACTGAATTTACCAACATAACTACCTTCAAGCCGCTAGTGTCACCGTCCACGACCGGCTTGGGACGATTACTGTAGCGGCTGTTTACTGTCCACCTAAGCATACGATAAAACAGCTGCAATACACTGCGTTCTTTAAGACCCTTGGATACATATTTATTGCTGGGAGTGATTATAACGCTAAGCACCCCTGGTGGTGTTCCACATCTCATATTCCAAATCCAAAAGGCCGCCAACTGTATCAATTGCAAGTAAATAACCTCTTTCCGCTAACAACAGGAGAGCCAACATATTGGCCTACCGATCGAAGAAAGAAACCGGACGTAATAGACTTTGCGTGATAAAAGGAATAGCCGATACCTACTTAAAATTGAATCATGTCTAGATCTGTCTCCGATCTTCCCCATAATTGCGACAAATTCTCAATGACACAAAATCAGAAATCGCCTTATCTACATAACAAAAAAACAAACTGGGACACATTTAGAGAAATACTACTAAGAGAAAACAATGATAACCTAATTTTAAAAACAAAGGAACAAATAGAATCAGCAATAGAGGTACTAAGTTGCTAAATACAAAACGCTGCGTGGAACGCATCGCCAGATAGCAAAACGGATGAAAATCAACACTGTTCGGAAAATGTCGAAACAAAAATTTCTGAAATAAGAAAATTAAGACAACAATAGCAAGTTACTCGTTCTTCGCATGACAAAGCCAAACTATTCGAAGTTATAAAGGGGCTAAAGAAACTACTGGATGAAGAAAAGAATAAAGCCATACATGGATACTTGCAAGGGTTAACAGCAACGGTCGATACAGAATACTCGCTATGGAAAGCAACGATGAAAATTAAACGGCCACAACGATTTGTTTCATCGATTAGACTATTAGATGGCAGTCGGCCTAGAACAAATAAAAAAAGCGGAAACCTTTGCGAATCATCTGCGAGCAGTATTTCAACCCTTCCCTGCAGAAATAACTGAAGAAGAACAGGATCTACATCAATACCTGGGCCAGAACAAATGGAACTGCCAATCAAAAATTTAAGATAATAGAAGTCCAAAGCGTAATAAACAAAGATCTAAACGCTAAAAAGGCCCCAGGATGGGACCTAATAACTGGACGAATACTAAAGGAACTTCCACCTGAAGTAATCAAAATAATAACTATGATATTCAACGCGGCGTTGAGACTGGAATACTTCCCATTACAATGGAAAGTTGCCCAGATTATTGTGCTCTTAAAACCAGGAAAGGACTCAGAACAGGTGGAGTCATCTCGCCCTATCAGCCTCCTACCTATACTATCAAAGGTTATGGAAAAGTTACTGCTTAAAAGGTTAAAACCTATTTTACAAGAACGATAGATAATTCCAAAACATCAATTCGGGTTCCGGTAGCAACATGCAACGGTTGAGCAAATACACAGGGTCGTCCCAAATAAATGACGATATTGAAAATCAAAGGTACTGTACGGGTTTTCCTAGACGTTACAAAGGCTTTTGATAAGGTATGGCACCTGGGTTGCTATACAAGATCAAACAAAAGCTTCCCAAACATATTCCGCATCCTAAAATCATACCTAGAGGAAAGACATTTCCTAGTTAAACAACTAGACGAACATACATACAATAAATGCAGGAGTTCCCAAGGAAGTATTGGGACCTTACTGTACCTGTTATTTAAGGATTTCCCATCAACAAATATAACCTTGCCACATATGGACGACACAACAGTAATAGCATCCCATAAAGATCCCAAAATTGCTTTAAAATTATTCAAAAATCTTAACAAAACGGAGCTCTGGCTAAGGCTGGAGAATAAATGAATGAAGGAAAATCAGTACGGTGACATATCAACAAAAAGGGAAAGACATAATTAACGGAAAACAAATACCGCAGAAAGATTCAGCCAAATATCTAGGAATGCACTTAGACCGCCGACTAACATGGACGCCATCTGGAATAAAAGAAAAACTTAATTATAAACTTAGTGCAAGACAAATGTGCATCCTCAGGTTCCAAAAAGGACTAACAGAACAATCAGTTGGTTAAGAATTTAAACCATGGACCTAAATAATTTTATTAAACTAAATTTAAATTTAAATTAAAACTAATCCAAATTAATGGTAGTATAAATGCATGAGCTATTGGGCGATTGCCGACAATTACATTGTATATAATTGCGGCGGCGGGGGTAACCGAACACATCGGCTCCGCCCAATATAAATTTCTTACTGTTAACACGGCGAAAGTGGATAAAATTTATAAAAATTGCATTGGAGAGTAGATACCAGTGAACAAAGTACAGCAGACACTGGTAAGAAACTGATTATTTTTATTGTTACGAATGTTATAACCTCAACAACGCAGAAAGAGGCGTTTGTATAAAACTCGCACGTGTACCCCATATCGGCTGATGCGAGGTCGAGCCGGACTGTTAAGCCAACAATAAAAGGTGGGCGAAAATAGTATCATAAATAACAGTATTGGGCACAATTAAAATTAAAATTATACACGGGAAAATATTAAATACGAATAATTACAGTGATACAAAACTTACGAACGGAATAAAAATAGTTAAAACAGTAAAAATAAAAATGGATATGGAAAGAATTGAAGCAATGTTTGCCACTATAAATGAAAACACAGCCAAACGAATAATAAGTTAGATAAGATAATTCAAGAATTAAATCAAGTTAAAAGGAAAACACGAAACTAATGAAACAAGTGGCAGAACAAAACACCAGAATAGAAACAGAAAAGAAAAGAGGAAAAATCTGGTAATGAAGGGTATTAAAGAAGAAACAAACGAGGACGAAGAAATAATAGAAGAAAAGCGTGCAGTAATAGATAAAATAGGAGTAACCCTAGATGGAAAAGTCGATATAGATGAGATAAAAGATTAGGAAAACCCTGGACGGAAAAACAAGGCCAATATTAGTAAAACTAACAAAGACGAGTACTAAAAGAGATAATACGAAACCAAAAACCTAAAAGGATCAGACATCTGGATAGATGAAGATTATACGAAAAGGTCCAAGAAGAAAGAAGAAGCTAATACCTTTGCTAAAAGAAGCCAGAAAAAAGGACAAACGGCATATTTAAGTTACGATAAATTAAAGATATACAACAAAATGGCCATAAAGAAATACAACAAGAAAGTCTAGTAGAATCCAGGAGACAAAATACTAACTACAAGAAGAACAGTAGCTGAGAGATCCCTGATGGGCAAAATTTTACGGAACAAATGAGAAAAATAACACGCACAACCTGGAGAAAAACTAAAAGCGGAAGATAAGAACATGGGACCGATCTATGGGATAACGAACAAGGCAATGAAAAGGACTGAGAGATGGAAAATAGGAACATGGAACATAAGAAGTATAGCAGGAAAGGAACATGAATTAGATGAAGAATTTAACAAAGCAAGACTACACATTTTAGGAATAACTGAAACTAAAAAGAAAGGGAGAGATAATTCTGCCAAGTGGAAACCTACTAATATATACAGGAGTCGAACGAAATCAGAGAGCAAAGAGGGAGTAGGCTGTATAGTTAAAAGGAAATAACTAAATATATTACGAAATCGGTAGCAATTACAGAACGATTACTTATGATAGAGATACAAGCAGGTAACACAGAAAGCACGATGATAATTGCATACGGACCAGGGAAAATGACAAGGCACAAATAAAAGAACAGGAAACAATAAAGCCTAAATGGAAGAATAATTATAATTGGAGATCTAAATGGAAGAGTAGGGAAAAAGATGCGGAATCAGGGAGACAATAGGGGCACATGGAGAAGAAACAAGAAATACAAATGGGAAAAGATTAATAGATTTCTGTATATTGAATAACCTAGTTCTAACAAACTCCTTCTTCGAACATAAAGATATACATAAGTATACGAGAGAAATAGTAAGTAGAAATGAGAAGTCAATCATTGACTACGTAATAATAAATAAGCAATATAGAAGAGACATACAAGATACAAGAGTAAAAGAGGAGCCGAATTATATACGGATCACTACCTGGTAGTATCGGAAATGAAAATGGAGTTAGTAAGGAAACTAAGGAAACAAAAGGATAAAATGATTAACACACAAGAGAAGATAAAAATAAGATCACACAAATTAAGGAAGAAGAAATAGCAAATAAATATACTGAAGGAACAGAAAAGAAATGGGAACTCTAAAAGCAAGTATTATGAATTATAACATAGAAGAGCTTTGGATAAAATTCAAAGAAACTGTAATAAAACAGCCAAAGCAATATGTGGACAGACGAGTGATAACAAATATAGAAAGAAATCGAGTTGGTGGAACGAAGAGATAAAGGAAGAAACAAAGCTAAAGAAAATGACATGGAAAACATATCTAAGAAACAAAAATAACGAAAACTATACAAAATATAAAGAACAGAGACTAAAGGTCAAAGAGATGGTGAAAAGAGCAAAAATACACACATGGGAAGAATTCGGCGAAAAGATGGAGAAGGACAGAATAGGTAACCAGAAACTTTTATAAAGTACTGAAAACATTAAGGAAAGGAAAAACAAAATGTCAATATATTAACTCAAAGAAAGGGAAATATTAACGGAAAACAACGATATAATGCTACGATGGAAAGAATACTTCGAAGAGTTGCTAAACGCAAACACATCAAGTACATGGGACATCGAAGAAGAAAATAGGGAAGAAGAAGAAGACGTGGAACAAGGAGAACATTTAGTCTGGAAGAAGTAGGAGAAGCTATAAAGAAGCTTAAAGAGGCAAAGCACCAGGCCATGATAATATAACAACAGAAATGTTAAAGCTACTAGGGCCCAACGGTCTAGAGGTATTGACAACACTGTTTAACAAAATTGCAGAAGAAAACAAAATACCGATGGAATGGGAAATTGGTATAATATTACCACTATACAAGTCCGGAAATAAGAAAGACTGCAATAACTATAGAGGATAACACTACTCAACAATGCATATAAAGTGTAGAGAGACTACTAGACGACAAATTGAAAGCCAAAACAGAAGACCAAATGGAAGAATCCAAAGTGGTTTTAGAAGAGGAGAGGAATACAGGACCACATATTCACAATAAAACAGCTGATAAGAAGTTCCACAGCAATGACATATATGTGGCGTTTATCGATATTAAAAAGCCTTCGACAGCATACCAAGAAGAGTTATATGGAATAGCCTTAAGAAAAGAGGTTGGAAACAGACTGAGAAGCAATATAGCTAGTTTATACAATAAAACTCGAAATCAGGTCAGAACAAATAATATGGAGTCAGACGAATTTGTAACAAAAGAAGGCGTGAGACAAGGGGAGTTTTAAGCCCAACACTCTTTAATAAATAAAAGAAGTCAAACATAAAGTTAAGAAACTGTTAGTGGGCTATAGATATTTGGAACCGGTATATATAACAGAATGTGCATTCGCGGATGATCTGATGATCTGTGCAAAAAACCAGGAAGAACTACAAAGAAACTTAAAACTGTGGAATACAGCACTACAAAAACGAAAACTAATGATAAATACTAATAAGACCAAAGTGATGATACTAGGAAGAAACAATGGACAAATAAAAATACAACTTAATAATAAAGAGATCGAACAAGTAGACAGGGAATACCAATACAGAAAGATGGGAAAAACGAAACGGAAATAAATAGCAGAATTGAAAGTGCTAATAAAGTGTATTACGCCCTAAACTATGCTTTAATTAGGAAAAAAGAGATAAGCAATAAAACAAAGCTAACAGTATACAACACGATATTCAAGCCGATATTGATGTTTCGTTGCGAAAGCTGGACGCTCACGAAAAGACAAGAAAATAAGATACAAGCGTGTGAGCTGAAATTCCTGAGAGGAATCATGGGTGTAACTAAAAGAGATAGACTAAGAAATGAAGAAATACGAACGGCGCTAAAAGTTGAACCAATAAAGGACATAGAGAGACAACAGATGAGATGGTTTGGACACTTGATCAGAATGGGGAATAACAGACAAACAAAAATTATTTGGCAAACCAAAACAATAAGAAAAAGAACAAGAGGAAGACCAAGAAGGAGATGGGATGAGACAATAGGAGTCCTAAAGAGGAAGAATCGAAACTGGAAGAGGCCAAAACATTGGCACAGAACAAAAAAATGGGCAAGGTTTCGTACATAACAAATACACAATAAAAGAGAGTAATCAATGTAGTGAAGCGTGTGAGTGAACTATAGATTGGTGCGGTTAAGAATGACTGAAGATCGTCATACGAAACATAGTGTAGTGTAATGCAAGTGAAGTAAATAGAATACCAGATAGATAAGAACAACTTGCATAGCAACTATAAGATAAAATGTATTGTAAATCCAATTTAATTTAATTTAATTTGGTTTATTTTAAATTAATTTAAAAAACGGTATTGACAATAATTATTAGAATGTAAATTGATTTCACGGAAATGTAAATGTATGTAAGCTTACAAACACCCTACACCGTAAGGTAAATGGGTTAAATTTATATATATATATATATATATATATATATATATATATATATATATATATATTATATATATATATATATATAAGTTCAATGCTATTCGAATCATATAGGCCGATAAGTCTGTTGCTCTTTCTAGCTATAGTTTTCTAGTATCTGTTGATGAGACTTCTGCTACCGATTATAGACGATAACGTCCTTAACGGCCTAAACTTCCTAATCGTCCGTTTGGATTCCGTAAAATGCACAGATCAACCGGGCACGTGCGTCGAATCGACACACGAATTATGCAAGGTTTAGATACCGAACGATACTGCTCGGCGGTGTTTCTTGATGTACCGCAAGCTTTTTACAAGGTATGTCACGAAGAACTATGTTATAAAATGAATATCTGACATCCTTCCTAACTGATAGACTGTTCTACATAATATATCGGAAAACCTTCTCGATCTTGTTCCCGATATCGTTTGGTATCCCTCTAGATAGTGTATTGGAACCGACGCTATCAAATTTACACCGCAAATCTACCGGTTTCCGCGACTACGTTCGCTGCCCGCTTTGCAGATGATACTGCTGTTTTAGCATCCCCTTAAAATCCTACATCTGCTACTCAAAATCTGCGGGCTCATCTATATGACATCGACGTTTGGTTACATATGTGAAATATTAAAGTACGCACCTGGTATTCCCTTCGTGTCCCGTTCATTTTGAAAAGAGAAACTGTCCTCCCGTGTCGCTCTATGGTCAGCAAATGCCCTAAGCAGACGGGGCTGCATACCTTGGTCCTCACCTGGATAAAAAAATGACATGGAGATATCACATATTTAGTAAACGCAAGCAGCTACAACTTAACTTTACAACAATGTACTGGATGTTAGGTAAGCTATCGCGAATGTCACTAGAGAGTAACCTTCTGCTATACCGAGCCATGTTAAAACCGATCTGGACATACGGCATAGAGTTATGGGATACTGCTGACCCTTCCGACTTAGAGTTCATCCTAAGATTCCGGAATAAGGTACTTCGCGTTATGGTTAATGCACCGTGGTACGTGGCGAATGTTCTAATTCATAGTGTTCTAAAAGTGCCTTCGGTACATGACGATATTAAAAATTTTATGTATGGCCCATACGAAACCGACCCCACACAAATCAAGGGACACTTCTGAGATATGGTACGAGTAGAAATAATTAATAATACAAGAAATTTAAACGGTCGAGTCGCTAACAACACTAAGGAACCGGAAAACGTTGTAGGTAACTTCGGGGAAGACGAACTGAACGCAAGCGGACAAAGCATCGTAAATTTCTATATCCCTAATGAACTAATGGTAGCGAACACGTGGTTCGAGTACGATGACATACGCAAGTTCACGCGGGAAGTTGAGACTAGAGGTGAAAAATCAATCGTTGACCTGGTGATGATGGATAATGAGAACAAGAAGACGATAGCTGACCTAAGGGTTAAAAAAGATACTGTAACTGGTTCCGTCCGTTTCCTGGTAGAACCCAAAGTAGATCAAGGACAAGGAACACCAACCTAAGAAGTAAATACAAGAGAAATTAAATATAAAGCCTACAAATTGCAGCTACATCATACCTGGCCTTTATTGTCCTGATATATCATAAAGGTAACTTCCGATTGCGATAACTACCGGGGTATATCTCTACTGAGCGTGGTAGGAAAAATATATCGACGGATAATACTCGAGAGGCGACTCGGTCCCTTCATAGAAAACACGATACATGACATCCAGACGCCACGCTACTTTTCATGTCTTTATTTGCTTTCCGTTCTAATGTATACGCTGCCTTTGTTTACTACGCGCGAATTTCTTCGGGTATATCGGGAGCATGGGGAACGCTACATTACGTTTACTCTCTTGTTCAAATGTATATATAGATTTAGAAGATATTTTGGTGCGGTTTTCATTTATTATATGAACGGACGTACCGGGCTATACCTGTGTTATCGCGACGGCGGAGCCTCGGTCTTGCTTAAGGTCAGGCAATTCCGTTTCTTAATTTCACTCAAAAAGCTCCCGTTTTCATTTTGTGTAGTAAATTTAAATGCGAGGTATCGAGTGTTAAGCGATTAACGTTCGACCCTAAGGTCATTCTATGATATCAACTTATACACGGTGCGGCCTGAATGGCCAATAACCCTTATTTCAACAATACATCGTTGCAATTAATTCCTACAATATACGATCCAAATGTACCGCTACAATACACATCTGTAATTAACATGTGTTACCCACAACCGATGATGCAACAAACCCAATATCGACCAACATTTTGCTATGGCCAACAGCACCCGTCAACCATACTAAAGTCATGACTACTATAAGAATTCCTATCGTTACCAAAATCAAATGCCGATGATTGGCACATTGTTAGAAGTCAAAAACGAGGGAGGCCGATAAATGAAGACGAAGCTCGTACATGTCAAACTGACACGGTCTGGCTAGACAATAATAGCTTTTCTAGACTCGTAAACGACGACACCGTTTAACAAATACAAACAATGAGAATGAACTAAACAATCAAAACCTCCACCAATTTTTACCGCCGGACTGGAATATATAAATCCATTGGTTACAGAATTAAATAAGGTAGGAAAAGTTAAGTACCGGTACAAAAAAAAGAAAGATAGTCACACGTATGCTAGGCGAACGAGATACACATTATCATACCTATAAGTCGAACGGGACCGATGTGCGTTTACCTATGTTTTTTTGTCGATCTGAGCCTATAAAACAACATGGAATTTTACAAAGTGAATTTATTATTGACCTCAAATGCGACATTCGAAACACCACATGCAAAACGAATCATACCGCAATGTATGCGGTATCAACAATATGGTCATACAAATGATATTTTGTAATAACGCTGCGTAAAGTACGTAGGGAACCATCACACATCAAACTGCCATAAAAAAACATCAAGTAAAGATGTACAATTCGTCACCTGTAAAGAAAACCATCCCGCCAACTACAAAGGTTGTATTGAGCATCATCGGCTACGGCAAAAGAGGCATCCGCAGTCTAGTAATACTGTAATATCTAAATCTAAAAGCCACTATGCTCAACCTAACATAACTTATATACAAAGTGTACAACATGACCGACAATAAATAACTTATATCCAATCGATCCTGTCATGGTCACTCGGCTAGACAATGATATAAATAAATTAAAAAACATGATGACAGAGCTCCTCTTCCGTCAAATGGTGACCATGCCGAGTCTTCTTCCCACTTTGATCGATAATTTTTCATAATTGCTCATTTATTTAACAGGAATATGAAATGATATCGCCTTGTGCAAACATGTACAAGAAATCAAACTATTCTTACAACACCATAATATAGATATTAATTTTGGTCTAAATATGGTGAATCCCGTTGGTTACACGAGAGTTTTTGAGGTTGCTGATCGCGAATACGATACTTAGAAAGTGTCCCTTGCACTTGGCAGGAAAGGAATTACAATTTTAAATAATTACCTCGAAATTGTTTTTCGAGTTAAAACTGTCTATATAAAGTTGCAAGAAATGCAACTCGAGTAAGCATGTGAATGTATTGTTATTGTGATTGTAAAAAATATTGGATAAAAATTAAGTAAAAGTGTACATAAAGTGAAATATACTGTGTAGAACCGAATTCAAAGTAAAAGGGAAATATATAGGAAAACAAATAAAAGTGTGTCAGCTAGATAACATAAAACAATCGATAAATGTAAAGTAGACGAACCGTTTATAAAGGCGAAAATAGCAGAGCAGAATAAGAGTTTAAGTCACGTCAACAAATGTACGATTATTGGAGCATAATCGTCACTTTCGGTGCGGGCAAGATAAAGATACGGGACGGTGTTACAAAAGATACAATTTCCGAACGGCGTTAAAAAAATTTCGGGTCATTGTTGTAAAAGATACGGACGGGGTTACAAAGGAAGCCGTTTACACCAAAGCGAAATATAAAGGAAGAGGCGGTGTTATAGTTAGAATGTAAAACAAACATAACAACAAGATATACTACAAAAGAGAAGTAATATGGAATATATATTAAAATAATTAAGTCAGAAGCTACATGGACTAGAATGAGTAGAGATAACTGAAAAGCGTATGGAACAAAAATTGACATCATACAAACAGAAATGTAACAGGAATACGTAAATTTGAAGGAAGCAAATAAAAACTAGCCGAGCAAATTGCCACACAAGAAACGTAAATTATGTACCTAGATGCAGAAATAAGATAGATGATATTACATTTTGATATTGAATTACACAAAAGTATTTACAAACTGATAAAATACAACAGAATGGGAACTAGAAACAAAGCCGATTTAGAACAATGTAAAGATTACAGAGGTTTTACACTATTAAATGTGCATACGCCGATGACCTAGTAATAATAGCAAGATCATGGAAGAAGCTAAAAGAGATATTTATAGAAAAAACAATTGATAGGACTTGTTTTAAATATATACATATACATATACTATACATAATCATATATATACATATAATATATTATATAATATATATATATATATATATATATACATATATATATATATATAAATATATATATATATATATATATATATATATATATATATATATATATATATATATATATATATATATATATCGGCAACTAGTGTCCGACAACAGAACAGGAACAGCTGAGAGTATTTGAAAAAAGAGTACTGCAAACAATACTTTGGAAAGAATGCCCAAATTATTAATCAATGTTCTTGTAAAGAATGACGAGTCTGTTTTTAGGTTTGCTGATAATGATTTTGATTCCCTAATTAAGCTCCCATGCACCGAGGTGAGAAAATGCCTGGGCATTTAATGAATACAGACCGTACGTGTAACGCATTTTTTCATTTTAATATGAATCAATTTGAATTATTTTAAATAACGATTTTTTCCAGCTTTTACTACGAACCAAATTTTGCGTGCGGACAGACCTCGCTATCAGTGTGGCCTCTTTTATATTTTTATTTATATATATATATTTTTTTTATTTATATATATATATATATATATATATATAGAGAGAGAGAGAGAGAGAGAGAGAGAGATTTTCAAGGTTGAAAACCTGGTTTCAAAGGTTTTATTTTAAGTAAAACAAATTTACAGTGATGAGATTTCTTCAATTTTGAATTTTATTTGATTTTCTTGCCCTTTCACTTTTTCTAAGTAAGGGGTTATTTCTCTATCTCAGATTAAAAATTATTAGGCTTGACAGATGTCAGAAATGACAGAAATAGAAACTTTTCTCCAATTTGGAGCTGCTTTGATCAAAAGTTGAAAAATAAAAGGAGAGACAGACAGACAGACGATATTACTCTCTCCATAAGGCTTCTCATTTTAATATAAATGAAGCCTAAAATCTAAAAAGTTCATTATATTCGAAAAATACATTTAAAAAGATACTCTGAAGTTTATAATAAAATATTATTTCACAAGTTCAGTTTTATTTCCAAAATAAGAATACTCTAGATTTTTGAAAATTACTCGTAATGGTGTGGAAGACAAGTTTTTTTTGCCATCTTTTAAGGTTCTATCTCTTTACGAATAGTGAAGCAGAAAAATATAAAATAGTACAAGTCAAAGTTGTAATAAAAGAATGCACTGTACATTTAATACATAATAAACCTGGATTCAAGTAGATTAAATAATACCAAAAAAAAAAAAAGTGATTCTTAAAGAGATTAATGAAAAACTGGGAAAATGGAAGAAGGGGAATAGAATAGAAAATAAAATAGACATAATGCAGATAAAATTACAGTACTAAAAAAGATAAAATAAGAACATTAAGGTAGAAAACCAGCAACTAAAAATTATAATAAAACAGAAAGAATGATTAGAAAGCCTGGAAAGAGAAGAAAGAAGAATTTAATAATACAAGGAGTAAAGAGGAAGCGCATGAAACCATATAATACTGGAAAAACAAATTGAAAAAAAAAAGAAACAGAAAGTCCAACTAAACTTTCAAAATGATATAATTGAAATAAAAGAACTGGTATGAAAAAAAATGGAAACAGGCCAATACTGATAGAACTACGAAGACATAATAAAAGATGGATGTACTAAAAGCAACGAAAACATTGGCTGGGACAAAATATATATAAATGAAGATATGCCAAAGGAAGTTCAAAGAATCAGAAAACAAGTTAAGAAGAGAAAAAGATATTCTTTATATCTAAAGTATGATAAAATAGTAATAGCAGAAGTATAACACTAGATGAACATGAAAGAGATAAAGAAAATAAACAAAAATAGAAGGACCATAAGTGAAAGATCCCTTGAGAAGCAGAGCTTAAAAGAGTGACGACTTATAGGCAAGAAAATAAACAAGAACAAGATGTAATTAATTCAAAATACTAATAAATAGAAAACATCGAACAAGACATAATGACATGGCGACGAATAAGGAAGAAAATGGACAAATTATAATAAAACAAACAGAAGAAAAACAACAACAAGAATAAAATAAGGATAACCTGATGGAATATTAAAACAATGTTAGGAAAAAATGAATAAAATTGCAAAAATATAAAAGATATAAAATTAAAATAATAGCCTTACAGGAAATAAAACGGAAAGGTGAAGGAAAAATTGATAAAGAAGATTACATATTATATTATGAAAGATAACCAAGGACAAAATGGAAGTGGTTTATGGGTAGATCCGACATATAGGAGAAATATAGAGTTTAGAAGAATATCCTACTTAAGAATAAGAAATAAAATATAATATTACAATAATTAAAACATTGATAACGACGTATGGAAAACTATTACAAAAATAATTAAATACGGAGAAGGAAAGAAACTTTATGAAAAAGGAGACATATCCATAAAGATATAAATGAAGAGTTAAAACCAACAAGAGAAGAATATTAAAAATAATAAAAAATTTAAAAGGAATAAATAAATAATATATGTAATGAATCGATACAAAATAGAAGTTTAACGACAGAATATTTCATTTGATTAAAAATAAAAGAAGAAAGATAATATGCAAAATTAATAATTTTAACTAATATAAAATATTAAATTGATAAACTACAGAAAATAAAACCATGCTTGGGAAGAAGTAGGATTACCAAAGAAATTTCGAAAAGGAAGGTCAACGATAGACGAAATTAATACTAACACAAATACAAGAAAAACATGAACAATTGATAAAATAACTTGATAAAATTAAAAGAAGAAGTATATAAAAAGAATGTAAAAAAAAAAAAAAAAATGATTAAAATGGAAAAGAATTAAAAATGAAAATAGAAAAAATAATCAAATATCTGGACAAATACAAAAAAAATTTTTTTGTAAATAAAAAATATAAAGGGGATACCTGAAAAATGACTAAAAAAATAAAGTTAAGAATGAAATTTAAAATTAAAATAAAATTTAAAAATATCTATTTTAAAAACAAAAAAGAAATAAAAAAGAAATTCTAGAATAATAAAACAAAAAAAAAAAGATATAAAATTTGATCTAAAAAATGAAGAAAATATTTAATAAAAAAAGAGGAATAAAAAAAAAAAAATTTAAAAAATAAATTAAAGTAAAAATTTAAACGGATACAAAAATTAAAAAAAACAAATTATTTCTTAAAAAATAATAAATGTAACATAAAAAAAATAAATTTGAAATAAAAAAATGAGAAAAAAATTTAAAAATAAAAATACAATGCAAAAAATAAAATTTAAAAGAAAAATAAAAAATAAAATTAAAAAAAGAAACCAAGTAATAAAAATAGAGAAAAAAAAATGGAACAAATAAAAAATTATTTAGAAAAAATAAAAAATAGGTAATATCAGAAGCTGGACTGTCATAAAATTGAATTTACAAACAAAAATTATGTAGAAATATAAATTAAGTGCTGCAAAAAGGGCACTATAATAGAAAAAATGGTGGAAACATACGCTGATGAGATTATATCAAGACTGAAAGAATCTAACAGAAAAATATTAAAATAGAAAAGAGGCAAAAGATGGATGAAAATTAATGAGAGTAAGACTAAATTTATGAAAATAGAGGACATTGAAAAATAAAATGAAGGAAGAAAAAACACAAATTCAAAGGGTTAAAAAACAGGTAAAAACAGGAACAACAATTTAGAAATAAACAAATTGGATGAATAGAAACTTTAATAAAGTTAAAATAATAATATACAAAAAACGTTTTCATCTCTTACAGGTTAACCCGCGGTCCAGATGTCATTTTAATTTTAGTTACCTCACCACAATAATTATGCATTAAAAATTACTAATTATAATTTTTTACGTTTTAAATATTTGTACCGTTTATTTTCAAATCAATCCTATATATCATAATTTTACATTTTATTATATTGGGTATGTTGTCATCTTTACGTCCTCAAGTTCATCCCGAGAGTACTTATACATTTTTATTTTTAGTTACCAAATTACACATAAATTATGTATTAAATTTTTTTAATGAATTCCATAATTTTTACAGTTTACTTTTAAAGCAACATGTATATCACTAATATGCAACACACTGTAATTTGTTTTGACAAACGTTGTTTTCTTAGCAATGCTTGAGGCTACCAAAGAGAAAAAACCGTATCCGGCTATCTCTCACTGTTTCAGAAATCCCTAATAATTTTTTGGAATTCAGCTGCCGCTTTGACCATGATGACGTGCGGGTAGCGGTCCTACCCATAGAGCTTTTTTTTACATTTGAAACTACTGATCTAGATTGTGCGGTTCCAAATTAAGTTTGTTGACACAAAACCTTTCTTAATACTTTTGTAAATTATAATCCACCGATGTTAAAGTAAATAATTTTTTTCTGCACTTTTACAAGTTAGTTTTTTACTTTAAATGAAAGATTCGTCTTTTATTTTATAATATTAAACTCCTGTCTTTCCTGTATTCTTATTCCAAAATCCCTGTTTATTGTTACAAAAAATAAATAAACTAACTTTGAGATGTCAGATTAAAAAAAAAACGAAAGATTAATGCTAAAGTTTATCCATAAAATTATTGCACGTAATTATATAGTCATGTTTGTATGAACATTAAATATTTCTTGATGCTACAAATAATTGTGAAAGAAAAATCGTTTTTATAAATTTTAAAAGAAAAATTTGGGTTTTTTGCAAAAATAACCCGTTTAAAAAAAAGCCCTTTTAAATAAAAAATAAAGCAAAAGAAACGAAATCCATTTTGGAAAAAAAAACAAATTTCTTTTTCCAAAAAACTAGTAAATTTTCTTTTAAAAAAAAAAACCATAAAATTTTTTGGGCAAAAACCCCAAAAGGAAAAAAAAACCATTTTTTTCAAAAAATTTTATAATAACAAAATATTTACCCGGAAAACAAAAAGTTTTGGGGAATTTTCACAAAATTGTTGGCCCAAAACAAAATGGCATTTTCCCCAAAACCGAAAAACCCAAATGGAACAAAGAATTTTTTTCAAAAATTTCTCCTCCCCGTCCCCCCTTTAATCCCAAAACCCGAAAAAAAAATTAGCCATTCCCTTGGGGGGGGTTGCCAAAAAAGGGAAAATTAAATTTTGAAAAAAATTTATTTTAAAAATTAAAAACTTTGAAGGGGATGGAAAATTCATTTTATTAAAAATTTTTAAACCGGGGATTTGGTAATTTAAATTATAAAATTTATTTTTTCCATAAAAAATTTTTTTTGGTAAAATTTTAAGGTCTCCTCCCCTTTTTTGGGAAGGGGGGCCAATTCCCAACCCGGTTTGTTCTAACCCCAAAATATTTAAAAAAAAGGGGGAAATTTTTTTTCCACCCGGGGGGTGCCGAAAACCCTAAACATTTTAAATTTTTTTTGGGGGGTGGGATTTTTTCCGAGCCCCCCCTTAGGGGAATCCCTAAAACTGGATTAAAGTTAAGGATTCCTATTTAAAAAACTAAAAATTAAAAATAAATTTTTCAAGGGCGACTTAAAAACCCCAAAAACGTTCCAAAATTTAATAAAAACGTATACCTAATATTTATCCACTAAAAAACTTGCGTCAAAATCAATAAGGCCAGTTTACCTCCCAAAATGTAGTGTATAAAATGGGCTAAAGATTAAGGAAGTACAAAAAGGCTTGCTTCCCCTCCGGTATTTTCAACCAAATTTTACATCTTTTGCCCTTTATCCAGAATTAATTTTCTGCTGTAACAACGTTTCCGATTTTTAAAAATTAAAAAGTAAAAGAAAAGAAAAGAATCAATGATAAAATTTAAACTAAAAGAATAAAAAAACGGCAATATGTCAAACGAAAAAAAAATAACATTAAGCGATACAAAAAATTAATTGGCTCGAAATTCAAAATAGGAAACAAACTAAACTCGTTATTAAATTAGGATTTGACTTAGCCCGGATGGCTTAAAAGCCCTGATTTTAAGTCTCCGGCTAAAAGTTGGGGTTTCCAATTTTTCCTTTATTTGTGATACACCTATCAATGCCAAATTTCGTTTTACCCCACAACCTCATTATTTTGATGAACCGTAAGTGATAGTAAAACCCTTTTAACACCCGACTTTGTCCATTTATTTTAACTTTAAATTTCGCGTTAAATTTATATGATTCCTTGTTCCAAAGACGGTGCCTTGACCGGCCTTTGATCTCGCGCTCCGGCCCCGGGCGGCCGGAACACCCGTACAGTAATAAAACGACTTGAAACTAAAAATCTGAATTTTCGGTTGCCCCATTTTCACTTTTAAAAAATCAATGCCTTTTCAGCCCCTTGCTGGTTTTGGGGTGACGGTGGCAAGTGTTTAAGGGTGCCCCCAGTTCGAGGGGGAAATCCATTAACTTTAGCTCCAAACGTTGGAATTTTTGAACGAAAAAATATTGGATTTCAGTTTTTATTAATTTAAATCTTTATGGCCTTATTTAAATATCGTTTTTTAACTTTTTAACTTTTATTTTAACTATAGGCCAAACCCCAAAACCTGCAAAAAAATTACTAAAACAATTTCAGTTCAAAAATTTTTTCCCCTCCATTTAAAACCAATTTTTACATTATTAGTTTATCAAAAATAGATAAAACCACGTAAAACATTAAAAAAAGTTTTAAAAAAAATATAAAAAATAAAATAATATAAAAAAAAAAATGAATAAATAAAAATGGAATATCAAACTAAAGAAAAAAAATAACTATAATTTATTAAGGGTAAAAATAAAATAAAACTAAATAACACTTTTTTATTAGGGTAGTGGAAGAAAAGGCAAAAATAAAAGTGAATAGGACCAAAAGTTTCCCAACCAGTTAATAAAGAATGAAAATCAAAGCAAACAACGAAAAATAAAACAGAAAGGTGAGGTAAATAAACAAAAAAAAAAAAAGCGTTAAAATATCAAAAGAAAGACGGAGTTTTAAGCAATTCCGTGGTGGCTCGGTGGAAAATTTAAAAGTAATAAAAACGACTATGGGTAAAAATAAATAGTTCCCCTTTTAACCCTTTTCTAAAATCTGTTCTTTTGAGCCACTCCTTTAACGTGACTGGTACTTCCCCAATTAATTTGACCGGTCCTTTATTACAGTCGGCTACCGTAAAATGCCACGATTAATTGAGGTTCGAAGAAAACTTTTGGTTTCTTCTATATATAAACACCACCTAAAATTTAATGTAAAAAACAATGGTGAAAATAATAAAAAAAACCCAAAAAAATTCCTGGAAAAATACAACAAACTAACCAACAAATGGAGGAATATTTAAAAAAAAAAAAAAAAAAACATTAAAAAGAAATAAAAAAAAAAAAATTTTAAAAAAATGAAAATATAAAAATAATTTTTTCAAATACAAAAAAGAGAAAGTCAAGAAATTAAAATTGAGAAAAAATAACCTTTAAACGACAAAAAAGAAATAATGGGAGGAAAAAATTTTGATAGAATTAAAAAAAGGATACAAGAAAATGAAATAAATAAGAAAAAAAGGAAAAGAAATAATAGATAAAAATAAACAAAAAGAAACGAAATTCAGAAAAAAAAGATTTAAAGGCAGATTAAACAATGAAAATAAAAAAGGATGGGAGAAAAAAAAGAATACCCGGAAAATATGTCAAAGGGACAAAAATAAAAAATTCGGTGATTGGGTAAAATTTTTTTAATATAAAAGGATAACGGGTAATTATAGAGCCATTTGTTACTTAAATATTAATTTGGAGGAAACTGAAAAAATAAAATAAATGGAAGGAAACAACAAAGGCGAATCAATAAGACAACAGTGAAAAATATTAAAAAAATATGAAAAAGAGAAACAGATTCTTAGATATAAAACCCCAAACAGTTAGAGGGAAAAAATAAAAGAAAAAAGTAAACAACAATGAAAAAGAAAAAAAAAGAAAAAAAATTAAAAGGGAACATAAATTTAAAAGATATAAAAAGGGGTGAAGTACAAAAAATGGAAAACAAAAAAATTAAAGGAAAAAAAAATCACAAAAAAGAAATAATATCGGAAATTATGAAAATTTAAATAATGAAAAACAAAATCATTAAAAAAAAAGGGAAAAGAAAAATGAAAAAGGTCAACATAAAAGAAAAGTAAAACAATGTAGAACAAAAGGAAAATAAATATAAGAAAGGTAAAAGAGGAAATATGGAAAAGATAACATTTGGTATTTGGGAACAATAATAAAGAAATGCAAATAAAGATAACTGGAAAGAATAAAAAAAATAAACTATTACTTAAGCAATAGGGAAAAAGGAAAGATCAAAAAATTAAAGAATAAAGAAAAAAGACAGTTTCAGTAAAAGGGACGATACAAATAAAAAAAATTGAATAAGAAATTTGAAAAAATTAAAATAAGAAAATTAAACAAAAAGTGTGAAAAAATTAAATTAAACATTAAAAGGAAGTCATAAGACAATAAAATATAAATAAAAAAATTTGAACAAAACAAGGGAAAAAAGAAGAAAGGATAGAAAAAGAAGTGGATAATAATCACATTTAAACAAAGGAAAACAATAAAGAAAGAAAAAAAAAACAGACAAAGAAAATAGAAGAAGTGGTTTAAAGGTATTGGGAGTAAAATGAGTATAAATAAAGGGAAGAAGAAAAGGGTTTTCTTTGGAGGAGGTAAATTTTCAAAATTTTAAGTTTTATTTACTTACCGATTAATATGCATTATACGTAATTAGGAATTAAATTAAATTAGGTTGCAGTGATGGAGAAAATTAGAATAGGATTTTCCAAGAATGTAAATTATTTTACGTAGGACGGGTTTTTAGGAAATTAAATAAAGGAAAAATTAAGAAAAGTGGGGAAAGAAAAAATAATAAAAAAGTTAAGTTTAAATCAATAAGTAAACAAAAAAACAATAAAACATGAAAAAAAACAACAGAAGTAGAAAAAGTTTATTAATAGGGTGGTAAATTTAAAAAGAAGGAGAACTAAATTTGTTTTATAAATGGTTTTACTTGGAAAGAATAAAACGGTTGATTTTGAGCTTTAAAGTAAAAAATTTAGGGTTTGATTTTCCTTTATTTTAAACAAAACTATAATGCCAAATTTAAGTGGAATCCTCAAATTTTGAATTAAAATAAAATTTGAACAAATGGATTTTGTCACGTTTAAGAATTTTGAAACAATAAAATCGGATGATATAAAATTTCAAAAATTTTAAAATTTAAAGGTTAAAATATTTAAATGGGTTTATATAAGAACAATGGAAAATCTTAAAAAAGCCTATTCCTGTAAGTTGTGAAATTAAATAACATAAAAAAAAAAATTTAAAACCAAAATCATGAAAAAATAAGAAAAATATAAATCGTTTCAAAGAAAAACATATTACAAGTTGAAAAAACCCAAAAAGACCTTTTAATTGGTTTAACTTGGCCAAAAAATAAAAAGGAAAAAAAGAGTGAACCATTATGAAAAAAAATTGCAACTAAAAGCAATAAAATTTGCCAAAATTTTAGAATTTCGTAATATCTATGATGATTCTTAAAAGTTCCTTTAATTTTTTCAAAGGAAAAAGTTATGATGAGGTTAAAAGGTGAAATGAGTTCTTATAACCCCTCCGTTAAACTGGGTTTGGTCGCTTTAAATGAATTAAAATTCTGTCAAAGACTATCCCATCTCAAAAAACAAAAAAAAGAATAGGCAAATAATTTTTTATTAAAATGAAATTAAACTTTAAAACAAAACTCCATCCCAAAATAAACATAAACAGCAGCAGATTTCGTCAAACAAAACCAAATAAAACCAAAGTCAATTATTTTAAAAAACCAACAAACCAATTAGAAAAAAATAAAATTCCCATATACAAAGTAATCGATTTTTTTTTACATTAAATTTGGTAATATTCCATTTTTGTAAATATTTAAAGCACAAATTTTTGTTTTTTTATTTTAAAAAAATTTTAAATTAAAACCCATTTGTCAGGCAAATGAAAAAAATTTTTTGTAAAACAAATAATTTCTGGTGTATCTATCAAACTATATTTTTATTTTAAAAATTTCTATTTTTTTTTTTTTTTTTTTAAACTTTTACTTAAATTGATTTTTTTCTAATTTGTTTTTTCCTTTATTTTTAAAAATTGTCCGGCATTTAAAATTGTTTTTTAAATTTTTATAAATTAACATTTTTTGAATTTTTTAAAAACAAATTTTAAATTTTCATTTGTTTCAATTTAATTCTTTTATTTTTTAATTTTAACCTTTTAAATTAATTTTCCTTTGTTTATTAAATCGGGAAAAATTTTTTTTTTTTTTGAATTTGTACTTTCGGGCAATTTTTTCTATAAATTTTCCTGTAAAATTTTAGAAATTTTTAATTACGTAATTTTTCGGTTTTAAAAAAAAAAAAAATACTTACTTTGAATTTGAAAATATGCAATACCGTTTGATTTTAAAATAAAGGCCCGATTTTTTTCACTTTACATATTAAAAGGTATTTTATATTTTGGATAAAGTTATAAAGACAAGTGATGATGTAATTATAAATTTTAAAGGTTTTTTCAACTGTGTATAAATATTTAAAATAAAGGGCTATTTTTGGTCACTTGCTAGTTTTCTTAAATTTATGATAGCGGATTCATTGTACAAAATTTGGATGTACCTTTTGTTTTGTTAGAGGAACCGGCCTAGGGGATCTGTGGTCATGTATTATAAAAAATTTTGAGGGTTTTTCCAACTGTTATAGATTTTAAAATGAAAGACTATTTTGGCCTCTTCATAAACAAAATTAAAACATAAAAAAACTACCTCGGATGCATTAGAGCACTAGCCAAATTTATGAAAACAAATATATCCACCACATTTTCAGCCTAAGAAAATAGAGCTTACAGTAGTCATCAAACACTTCTATAGTACGGATATTTAAATTAAAAAGAACTCGACACAAAGGGCCACACAGTCAGAAATATTATTAAATAAAACAGATACAAAAGACCCTAAAATGCAAAGAAAATATACAAAAAAAGAATTTTAAATAAAGTATCGAAATTAAACTACTTATTAAAAGAAAACAACGCTCCCATGCGCGATACCAAATGTATGGGCATACTAAAATACTGCAACCGACCTTACCTATTGTTAAATGGGGGTAAGGGTCAGAGGGTTTTAATGGTACAAAACGTGCAAAAAATAAAACTATGTCCGTGCCGTGGAGATCACATCCGGCTAATTATAAAGGATTAGTATTACCAGCATTACTAACAAATACCAACAAACTCTAGGCCAAACTCTTTCGACGGCCCATCCGAATTTCCTTTGCTTAATACAGACATCTGTTACAAAAGTACAAGTTGTTCCCCCACTAAAAATGAAAAAATATCGAAAATGCACTAAGAAATTTTTATGAAAATTCAAAGGATTGCTTTATCAATTGCGACAGTAACATAATATGATTTGAAATACGATAGCTGTGTTAATGTCCAAAATAAATAATGGTTAATTTTTAAAAATAAGTTTGTGAAACGCCAATGGAATAAACAACAGAAAAAATTCCTTCAACAAAACTTATTAGATATCTTTAATCTATTCTTTCCTTTTACTAGTACCCAATCTGTCCAGTGATCCCAATAAATTGCCGTACCTATTAGACTTTATAATTATTTAAAATTATAACCGGCGGAATTACATCAACATATTCTGTTATTGGTCCCATTTTGATCTCTGATTATACACCTGCGATAGCAACGATCCACTTCAGTCAACTGTTCTACTTTGCTTGAATCGTTTTCTATATAAATTTTCTTACTTCCTAGTCTATTTACTGGCAACTATTATTTTCCTCTCCTCCTTGCTTTTAGTTATCCCCAAATATTGTTCCCCGTTCATTTTCCTGTTTTTCTAACTTGGTTTTTAGGTTTACTACCTTCTTGCATAGTTTTTTCTTTTCTTTATTCCGCTCGACTTCTTCCTTGATTAATTCTTCTTTGATTGCACCAATTTCTCCCACATATTTCTTGACCGTCTAGTTATTGTTGGTTATATCTGATTTGTTGTGCTTTGAATTTCTGTTTTTAGTTCTTTGATCTTCTTACCCATTACTTACTTCTCTCAATTTATATAGTTTGTCCATATCTTTCTCGCTTAAGCTATTGTTAATGTGTTTTTAATTATTTTTTCTGGAAGGGGGATCTCTGTGTTACTCTACTTCGCTTAGGAACCTCTAGTTCGGTTTCAAACTGTTTTTTTTACCGCTGTCTTCTTTATTTCTCTTTATATATAATCTTCCAAGGTGCATAGACTATTTTGTTTTTTTTTGCCTTTTCCACTAATCTTTACTTTCCTTATCCTATAATAAGGAAAGTAATGTAATCCAAATTTGACCTACGCAGTTTTCACATTTCTGGACGAATTATAGCCTCAGAACACCAAAAAGTTGGTTTTAGCCATTGGTTCGGGTGTGTGTGTGTGTGTGTGTGTGTGTGTGTGTGTGTGTGTCGTCTGTCAGTAAACAGGATATCTCAAGAAGAAGAGCTAGAGAGAAATTTGGTATGTTACTTGTAGGTTGGGGACGCAGTGGGCTTTGGAAAATCGGCAGAGTCGTTTGGTCGCAAGGTCGCAAAATTGGTCGGAAAGGGTCGCGAATCTAAAGTTAAAGTACAAAAATTTATAAGAATAAAATGATTTGTTATCATGAGATAAACATGAATTTAAAATAAAAGTTAATAAAATAAGAATTCGAAAAAATTAAACTCAGGATTTTTAATATACCGGGTGTTCATAAAATGTTTGGGAAATTTATATTACCGGATAGATCAGATCGAGACGAACTTTTTGATCCGAGGTCAAATAAATAAGTTATAGCCGATTAAAATAATTAAACGGACCAATCAGCGCGCTCGGAGAGCTACGGCCGACTGGGGAGGACGGGGGAGCGCTTGGCCGCTAGGGGGAGCACGCAGGCGATAATGGGGAAGGCTGAGGCTACGGTTACCTTCAGTGATGCAAAATTTTAAGTACAGTCAATTATTGTCTTGTACTGTTTATTTTAATCAGCTCTCTAGTGTTGGACTCGCGTCGTCCTTTTTAAAATAACAATTTTTAGACGAGAGCATCGCAGGGCCGAACGATGGACTCCCCTCGTCCTTTTTAAAATAACAAATTCCGGGACCGAGAGTGGATCCGAGACGATGGACGGTATAATCTAATATATATTTGTCTTATCTCCCTAACTAAACTTATAATTCTATCTCCTCCTAGACGCTTCAACCGATTTCCTTGAAACTTGCACATCACATTCACAACTATATTTGCTAATTTGGCTCAAAAATCAGCCTTCTAACTTTTGGTTTTGAATTATTTAAATATTTTGATTAAAAAATTCCTCCCAATGTTTCTATTGTTTGTAGTGTTAAATGTACGCAAAACATGGGAATGTTCTACACGACTGCCTGGCGTCTAGATCAGGCTTCGCGATAATTTCTCTGGTATATAATAATAGGATAAGGAAAGTCGTGTGATGTTCACCAGATTTTTTTACTTTAAAATCTGTTCCAAATTTAGCAGTTGGCAACGTCGCATTTTAAATCTAGTGCCAACTTCGACTTTGTTTATATTTACATAACCTCACTCGAAATTTAAACTTAGATAACATTTTGCTTTTATTATAGGGTGTGGTTAAATCGGCAGTTTCAGGACATGAAAATCCTCCAAGAAGACCTTATCTCGCTTCCATGTAATTTGTACTTATGAGGTTAAAAGGAGATTGTTACATGGAAAGCAGTCTCCATACTGGGAGACTTGCAGCAAGCATGAATTCGGGAGGTTCTTAACAGTATCTCAAACGACTTTCTTCTGAAGACTATGACTATGCATTTATCTTAAACCGTTTGAGAAAATTGT
The DNA here is from genome assembly GCA_036346155.1 of Sinelater perroti. Lineage (NCBI taxonomy): Eukaryota > Metazoa > Arthropoda > Insecta > Coleoptera > Elateridae > Sinelater > Sinelater perroti. Next base: position 30,734,753 of record JARFIY010000254.1, on the reverse strand, counting down.
TGATGCTAGCGGTGCCTATGTTGAAATTTAAAGTCAAGCAAAAGTACATATAAATTTGTATAAAAATATGGACAAATGCTATAAGACAGCTTCATCAACGAATTAGTATACTGTTGAAAATGGATCTTTTATGTTAAAAAATAGTATATAGGCCAAAACCTAAAGCTCTTTTCTAAACGTGACATATTTAAATATAAATTGATGTTATGCATTCGTAGAACTCTTGTACACTTTATATTTTGCTCGGATAAACGTGGCATGCAAAACGTTACCTGCCTCTCTCTTTCAACTGGAAGTATCGACATTATTTTGGCTCGACCAAATTTGTAAACAAAAAGTGTATTGCTATAAAAACGATGCCCCTTCCCAAAAGGAAAGGTTAACCTTACTTTTCGGAAAATCAGAAAATTTTATGTAATTGAACTCTTGCTTATACTTTGCTTTTATTATTCTCTTTAGGTAATTTGAAAACATCAAGGAAATTATTGAGTCAGAGATTTTCTTGCTTCTAAGGATACAATTTAAAAGCAAGAATCGAGTGAAATATGTTAATATTGTAAAATATCGAAAAATCTCTAGTACCAGAGATTTCAAAGATACTCCCAAGATTTAAGGTGCTCAAAGACGTTATTAACTCTTTCTGGCCATCCTGTAAGAGAAATTGGACCTTTTGTTTAAAATAATCTATTGCCCTAAATTGCTTGAGAATATGGAAACCAACTAGGGTGGTGTTTATAAGATCGGTAAGTCAAGCTATTTTCTTAAAAGCTACCGATTCATCAGTTTATTCATTTATATTTAGGGAATGGAGAAACTAGCAGGTGGAGGAAAATTAACAAAAAAAAATAAATGCCATAGTTGAACAAAATGAAACAAATAAAGCAACACTAGAAGGGGTAGTCATATATTACTTGAAAACATGATCTATAAAAAGCTGGTATCTAATCTAATATCTTTAAAGCGCAATGGGAGGTCCCGTCTCTGGTCCTCCGCCATGTAAAAGCATCAGTTAGAGTAATGGTTCTTTTGCAAATAAGCATTCTTTGGTATGGAAAGGGTACAAAGGCTGAGCACCATGGAAATTTCATGAGAAAATGGAAGTGAGCAGACTGGATTAAAGGTAGCAATAAAATGAAGCGAAATTTGCCAAAAAATACTCGGAGGAAGTTGAAGAAAACCAAACAAGATGACGATGTTCTCAAAGAAAACCAAAGAAATAGCTGGAACAAGCAATGACAGGTTTACAAAGAACCTGGGAAATAGCAAGAAACCAAGCAAGAGTTCTCAAAGAACATCGGAAAAAAAGAATGGTAACAATTGCTACAGAAAGTTCGTAAACTTGCATTTTCTATAGCGGCTGGAATTTTCTAGTCTTGTCAATATAACAAAAGATTTGACAGATGTCCATGCTTGTTTTTCAAAATTCCAATCTTAATTACAAATATTTCAGATAAAAAATTACAAAGGTGATTTATTTTTTTTAATCTCAAAAAAAAAATAAATTGCTATTTTCTAGGGAATCTAGCAGGCTAAGGAACTCGTATACATAGGTCACCATTAGTACATGGAGAAAAATTGAATGGCTTGAGGCATATTCTACAAACACCATCTACATAAGTTTATTTAGCCCAGTATCCTTTTTAAAAATTGGGTAAAGGTTATTTATGTTCTTAGTATTTATTTTCCACTTTAACAAGTAGATTATATTCTTTGCATAAATTTCACTTAAATTTTTAAAAAAAATACTAAAATAACTAAAAATTTAAAAAAAATTATTTTTCAAACTTTTGAAATTTAATAAAAATTCGAACTAAATTTATGGTTTTTAAATGAACATTCCTAAAAATTTTTTTTCAACTTTCAAATTTTTGGAAATACTGGTACAATTTTATCTAAAATTAAAAATAAAAAGAAATGGAAATTATTTAGGAAAAAATTTTAAATTTGTTTTCAAAAATCTTTTGACTTTTAACTTAAATAAAGTGGAAATTTTAAAAAATTTTGTTGCTAACCCTTTCCTTTGAATTGATGTGGATTTTGATCATACTCCTTAGAAGTTATGTAATTTGTTATCTTAAGCACCGAAGAAAAAAACTCAGTAATATCCAAAACAGTATATTAAGCGCCGCATCAAAGCCATCGTCGTGCAAACCTGAAAACGATGCCCGTCCGCCTCTACTCGCACTGTAGAACCTGGGTATCACATCACAACCGATCAATAAAGCTATCACTTTACACCGCAAACTGAACTCTTTAACCAACCGGCATTTAGAAACCAAGCCGTCTTCCAAATGACTGCGATAAGGCAAAATTTGCCTTTTTTATAAATTATTTGGATTCTTATCTCGACTAACTAAAAGAAAATTATATTTTTGCAATAAATTTCATTCCATTGTAATTATTTTTTCCTTGAAAGAACTTAAAATTGTTTTCTTGCCCTGGTCGTTATTACAAAAAGTTTTAGCGTTACACCACTTATGGATAATATTTAATGAATTGGAAATAAATGTAAAACATAAAAAATTAATCTTGAAATTAACAAGTTAAAAGTGAACAACGGTTTAAATAAATTTGCATTAAGCAGTTGCATAATATTTTAATTAAAATCGTTACAATTTTACTTTCGTTTGACAAACCTGTCAAACACTTCGAGGGTTCCGGAAGCGTCGGTCACATATAGATGGCCTAATTTTAAAAATATAAAATTCAAAACTCGGTTGTCTGCAGCGGGCTGCTGAATATCTATTGAATAACCGAGTAAGCACTTCAGTCTCGCTTTGCAATATGCGAGATAATTTTTAGCCAAACGATAGATAATTAAATCAATTTTATACAAGCTTATGCCTACGGAATTCATTTGTATTTTATGTTTGGCATGCATCTTAAAAATTTCTAAAACACTTTTCAAATGTTGCATTATAAGAGAATTTTGCACTAATTTACCCGCATTTTCTAAGAGGGTTAAATTTTTCTTTATCGCAATCATAGGCGTCGTGAACGGCTCGGACTCGTCTGCATTTGACAAAAACATTTGTACCTGCTTCGTTTTTGCGCGACTTTCATTTGTTTGAAACCCGCCGGTTCCGAAAATGTCTCATTCCAGAATGCCTAAAAATGTCTTTCGAGGGCACTAACAAGTAAATAAAATCGGTTAGGATGGACTTATTGTAGCAATGTTTAGGACACGTATATTCAAACTCTATGTACCAAGAGAAATCCGCGTTGCAAGGGTTCAAAAATAAATTTTAATAGTCATTAAAAAATACTATTTTATCAATTATATGGACATGCGCAGTCTGTTACTTTTGCATTTGCTAAGCGCATAACCTAGAAAAATGTTATTTATAAAATGTAAATTGATGAATGTGCGCTCAAAATTGAACTTGAGCAGTTCAGGAATGATTATTGCAAATAAAAAAAATTTACTTTATTCGTCAAATGTTTTTGCAGACCCTTGTAATAATGAAAATAAATATATTTATTGATATCTCAAAAAATTTTGTCTTTACAGTACCTTGGTTTTAATCTATAATTTTTTTAGTAAGCTTTAAACTTAAATTGGACACAGATGTGCCTTGAACCTCATTACAAAGTTGCCGCTGGCAGTGCAATAACAGTACAGGTGAACTTTCGTCATGTTTTTTTGCAATAGTTTATATGTATTTGATCATTTTCAGCTACTTCAAAGCTAACTGTCCAAGTCTCGGCAGCAGCAGCTAGACCCGATAGTCCGCAGCTGCTTGGGCTGACTCGGCAGCTTTGACTATGTACGTCTCCAAACGGACTATTCAAAAAGTTTGGAAAAAGAATAAGGTCCATGGATCGATTAAAGCTAAAATCGGTCCCGACCATCTTGCATCATGTCATCGACAACTCTTTGAATCTCGATAAGCACCCTTTTTGGCCGACACTTTAAAAGGCCTAATCCTTCAGTTTGCACTATCTGGCGTCATCTTTAACAGACGGGACAGCTGGATGGGACCTGCCAAAAGCCGTTGATTTCCATGAAGAATTGCAAGGCATGGCTGGAATTCGGTAGTGGAAGAAGGTTGCATGGAGCTATGAATCAGAGTTCATGCTGTTCAATATGGATGGTGTGACCAACGTTTGACGTTTACCGAATGACCGGAAATCGGCTTCCGACAGTCAAGCATGGGATTCTCATGGTGGGGTCCCCTTCCTTTTGTTGAAGAAACCACGGATGTCAAGATGCATCTGGGCATCATGGAAGAGCTGTGTGGCCCTATTGCAGTAACTGCATAAAATTATTGACAAATTTTTATTGGTGAAATGTTTGGTACATTTATGAATCTAATCATCAAATACACTTCACAACCGTAGATTCTGAATAAATGCATTGTTTGAATACCATTGCTATTATTTTGTTCACGATTGATATAATTAGTGGTGCAACTTTCCATAAGACTTGTTATGACATCTCAACTACATACAGGCATTGAATGATTGTAGTGTTAGTTTTTCACTGGAACTTAGAACCAATGTTATATTGTCCGTTTTCTAAATGGGTAAAATGTCACAATTGCTGACGTTTCAAAAATTTCGTCACTGAATTAGATCTCTTACTTCTACATTGTGAATTTTTGAAATGTTGCTCCACTATATTTACATTAAAGCTGATTTCTTCCTAAAGCATTGTGCTTTGAGGCACCCTCTTTGCCAATAAGAGTAACATTTTGAACATTTCCTATCATTCTTACTATACTAAAACAATATAAGGACATGCAAATGGGTAATATAGTAACCAATATACCGTGAGATCTTGGTGATTGTCCGGACTTTTATCTTGGCCATATTTCTTTAATTGTAACAATTCTGACGCATTTGTCAATTGCTCTTGTAAAATGTATCATTCTACCCGATATTCCCATCTAGATGTTGATACAGCCGTGGTGATTTAGTGGATAGATCACTAGACTACAACCAAGATTGCGGGTTCAATTTCCCAATTTCCACTGGCTTTTCCCTCGATTCAGGCTGCAATAAAATGAGTCCTGGAGGTCAAACTCTGGGGTAATAATATCGGTGGTATGTTTCCACTTATCTTTGTACCATACCCAAGGCCTTCGGTTTAAACAAATTATTTTAGATGTTGTACAGTTGCTACTGTAGTAGAAATATTGAATTTGGTATCTATGCCGACTGATTTGTAATCCTTGTTTAATATGCATACACAGTGTGCAGAAGATACAATCTTAGTATGTAATGGAGAATGTGTAAATTTATTTTTTTCTAATTACTCTTAACATCTTAATAATTTCTAGATTTGTTGTTACAATTACAAAATTAAACCTCGGCATTAGTTCTCTTGATTGAAATGTATTTAGCAATAATTTCTGATAAAACTTTATTTTGTGGATTTTTCTTAATTAGATACTATATTCCTTCTGGTTCATCAATGAAATAAAATATATCCATTTTCGAAATAAACGTACTGATACTTATACAGACTGTTTTTTTTCTTTAATCTATAGTTCCTGTCTGAAGCACACACATCAATTGCCATTTTTTATTTTTTAGCCTTAAAATTAATAAATCATCTATTAAAAGATTTTATTATTTTTATTTCAAGTATTTGGTGATGAATAAAAGCTTAATATGCTATAATGTGATTAATTGCTCCACGGATTCACTTGATGCTATTTAAAATATCTTGAAACTACTATGTATGCTGATAAATTTACAATAGAAAGATGATAAAAAGCTTGTAAATAATTTAATTAAGAGTAAGTAAATCTATCTAAATTGCAGACCAGAATTTTTCATTACTTGCACATAAACACATCCATCTACCCACACGCACACATACGTGTTTGTAAAATGCAAAGTGTTTTTGATTTCATTATCAAGCTTTTCCACGTGCTTGTAGATTTATCATATCTGTACGACAAAAAGTATGCCTTCTATCAACATTAGTGTAGGAAGCAACCTTTGTAGAATTATTTTGTCATACATTTCGGCAGGCCAGCTAACTATTCTCTCATGTCAACAGGCAGTAATAAGAGAGTCGTACGAATTCCGTCTACAGCCTAGCTTACCCTACATTTGTACCTAGTTTATATAACTACAGATCATTAGACACTACAGAGAACAAATGACTCTCAACATGGTTATCCCTTTATAGAAACCAAAATGTACAGTGTTTTATTTCCCAGATTTAACTGAATTTTTTGTCTCAAAATCTGTCGATGCTGATTTCAAACCAAAACTTATATCTATTTTTGAATGTTGTGACCAAGGAACTTTTCAAACGGGTTATCCTTCAGTAATTGTTATAGTTAGTTGAGGTAACAGCGCCTCGAAATAGAAGCAGGTCGATTTCCAGCAGTAATATCTCAGATAAGGCGACCATTATTATTTTTGTTTTTAGCTCAAGTTTTATAAACATTCATCGAGATGTCAGAAGGGTCAGAAAAAATTTGATAGTCATTGAAACCGAGAAAGTGATTTTTAAAAAGTTCATGAAGATTGTTTCATCGAAATTTAGAAATTACCACCGGTTAAATACATTCTGGGCAACTTTTTACCTATTTCTTTAAAGGTCAATTCATAAAACTAAAACATTGTTATACTCTATATCATTTCTTTGGTTTTCTTATAAAAGTTATGATTGTATAGCAAATAAAACAAAAATTATAGTTGATTAAATAATTAATACAAATAATAAAACACAAGATTTATTATAATCTATTACAATACTAATAAATGTTTTTTTCCGCATCCCATACTAGGTATTTTGTCAGTCTTTCTTTAAATTTGAAATCATTTCAAACTAGAATGGGGTTGACCATATGTTTACACTTATATGTATACTGCTTTCCAACAAAAAAATCACCCTACCAATTTAAATGCTTGAACACTTAGTTTTCAGCTCAATTTTACTATTCATCTGTTTTCTGTTGTTTTATTATTCATTTATAATACCAATAATTCACCAAACAAGGAATTTTAAAGGGGACCCATATTATTATAATAAAATGAATGTGAAAATAACATATAAAATGATCAAATACTATACAATATAACGGCCTACTAGAGGATGGATGTGTGTTTTATTAGGAAGTCTGCCTACATAATTTATTCAGATAATTCAGAAAGTATGAAGTGCACAAATTGTCTACATAACTTTCTAGAAAAGGTTTGACAATAGTATCCACTGTAGAAATTTCGTACTAAAACCATTTATATATAACAGCTACAAAAGTAATTATAAATTGCCAACATTTATCTAATAAATAAAAATATTAACGAATTCTCATAAACTATCCGCCTTTGCTGCAAAATGCCTTGGTATCTACATATTAAAATTAAGTGCAAGGTGAACACCTTTTAATCGGCGTAAAGTGTTATATAAACGCCTGATAATTTCGTGTTCTCGCCCATCGTTACATAAAATGGAAAAAGCAAAATTTTGGAAAACAAAACGAAATGCCTATTGTACAGAGTGCTTGCAATTTTATGTTTGCTTATGATGCAGGGTGCATTTGAAATAACATACGCTTTTCTGCAATCATTCATTTAGTTCAATTTAACATTTAGATATTAAAAATCGAACAGAAATAGCGATTACTGCCACTAAGTAACTAATAATATTTTAACGCAGACTCTATGACTGGTGTAAAAAATGATTTACTGTCAAGGTGATCGTCACATTTATTAATCTAATTAAAGAATCTGTCAAACTAAATAAAAATTTGCAAATTGAATACAGCTGCAAAATAAATTAAAAATTTTACTAAAATCAAACTCAAAATCTAAAAAAATTTTTAATTAATTTTCCCATTCTTTAAGTTGGCCATTAAGCTAAAAAGGGAAATGCCCTTTTTCCCACTGCTGCTGCCAAAAAAAATTTTTATTTTTAGGCAAAACTTGAAAATTTTTTATCGGGCTCCTTTGCAAACCGTTTTGGGGAAAGGGGGCCTTTCTCCATTTCTGATGTTTTGTAAATATCATGATATATATATATATATATGCACATACACACAAAGAGAGAGAAAATTCAATATTATAATAATATAAGGCTTTAACTGAAAAAATTATAGAAAAAAACAATTTCAAAATCAAACAAGTTTGGACGTGAAACTCCGGTTCCACAGATGTTCGGGGCTTCTATACATAAACAAAAATTTGCGGCCACTTCCGGTCAAATCGATTTCGAGATTTTTCGATCAGGCCGATATTTGGCGTCTAGACTTGATCACAAATAAAAATTACTTAAAACCTGTTATCTAAATTTATTATACTTATTATTCATAATCAATAAATTATATAAGCCTTCCAAATAATTGTAAATCATGTTAATATTTGTAAAAGTAACAAATAGTGTGATGAATTAACAGAGATATATGAACAATAACATATACAAATAAGCATGGATATGGTAAAACAGCTAAAACTAATCACTCGGTATTATGTATGGGTTGATTATTTGTAACAGATTCTCTTCCTAAAGAACTGCCTGGTGATTCAGCATTTTCATTGATAAGCCGTTGTCTTTCCCTATACATAGAAACTCGTATATTTTCTAATTGATGGTAACGACACAATTTTAACAATGCAAATACACTTAAACCAACCCAAGTTGTAAAAGACCCCCAAGCTCCAAACTAAAAAAAAAATCTTTTTTAATCTAAAAAAATGTTAACAAATGTGTCACCTGTGCAGTTGCCAACTCTATATAAAATCCTGCTGTATCAATTCCATCATGTATATCAATTGCTTGACCTGCAGCCAATTCACAACTACAATACAGTCACTTAAGTACAGTAAATATTACATATTGAAATATTCTTACGAAGGAAACCTTTGCGTCATATTTTGACACCAGACCATAAATCCCAAAGTAATCATAAGTGCAGAGATAATAGTCATTCCACATACAGACATACTAGACACAACATCGATGAACGCAGACAAAAAACTGCTATCGATTCCTTTATAAAGAAATAATGACAATCTGAAACAATTTTTAGCCATTGTTTCAATATACATTCCAATCAAAACGTGTTTTGTTCAGTAACATACCTGTATATTTGAATTAAAGACAGCAAAAATAGTATTGCTCCAACAAATATTGTATAATTACAGTAGGCCTGTGACGCCCAGTCAACATTAAACTGACCATCCGTTTCTTGCCAAATTCCAGTGGAGAAAAGAAGACAATGTCCTCTAGATAAATGGGTTTCATGAAACCATTACAACAATGTATTAATACATCAACTATGCAGATCTAACCTGAATTCATCTTGATGTAAACTCATCGGAACAATAATGCATAATGAAAGGATGAGCGCGATAACATAACCAGCTATTTGGCTAAGTAGAACGATATTACTTAAAGCCATGTTTTATATAGAATTGCAACTTTTCGTACAATAAAAGCACACAAAAAGTATTTCCAACTTCACTTGCAGGTTAGTGCACTTGTAATCATTTTTTTAATTACAGTTCTTATCTTTCTCTTTTCTTTATATAAATTTGGATAAATTTATCTTTGTTTGTAACAATCTTCCTAAAAATTTTTATCTATAAATATGTAGCAACTATAATACATTTAGATTAGAGGCGTGAAGTTTTATACATACGATTAAAATATTAAACCATTTACTGAAAGATTTGGCTAAAACTTCCCCTGCGAAATTTGTAGTACGCTGCACTTGAAAAATTCTTTGAATGTTGACTTTACGAACTATGCGAACACACTTGCTTAAACAAGGAAAGATATATGCTTACATTGCTTACCTAATGTGAGCATAATTGTTACAGCGTTAATTATTTGCCATTGTAGTTATAATTTTGTATCAGATACTTTTGTGCGTGGCATTTTAGTGTTTTTGTGTCGTATAGGTTAATTAGTATAATATATAGAATTCGTAGATAAGTTGTGTTATAGTTGTGTCGTTTACAGATTGTTTTGTGTGTATCTGCGTTTGATTGCTTGGGTTTATTGTTCCTGTATGTGATTGTTTGTAGGGTTGCTTATGCGGATATGTTAAAAGAATAAATGCGCCGTTATGCAAATAAGTTATTATTAAGAATGAATTTTAAACTTCATGACCAAGACATTAAGCATGTGACAAATGTTTATACAAAAAATATCAGTAATGCCATATGTATTATTTATATAAGCGTGTCCGTAGATAAATATTTCAACTATATTAATATGCACTGTTGGCAGATGTAAGGGATTCTATTCCAAGTACATCACGTGGACTGTTACAATCCAAATGTACAAAAAGAAGCAGTAAACCAAAAGAAAGAAGCAAATCTACAAGATCAGGTGAAATATTCTTATTTAAATAGCATATCAATATGTTTGTGTCATAACTACTGAAATAATATATTGTAATTAGTTATGTATTGTGTAATTAGTTGTCAAGATTGTATTTGTAATATAAATGTATTGCTTTGTAGGGAAAAGAAAAAACCTGGGATTTTAGAACAAGTGGGAGTACAATATCAACGTGACCTTACGCCAAGGTGTAAAAAATTTTACAAGATTGTTGGTAAGTGGGGCCGACGGGCAGCTAATTTATAAAATTCCATCAAAAATTTTCGAGATCGATTGAGGAACGTAGAAAAGGTAACAATGCACAAGGAATTTAATGAACTTATGAAGTTATGTCAATGAAACCACATATGAATTTATTCTGCAACAAGTACGAACACAAAAACAGAACCCACATGCTTGCCATTTTACTTTAAATGAAAAGTTATTATTGTTATCGTTATATAAAGCAAGTCCTAAAGGGTACAAATTGTTGCCTTCTATATTTTGTCTTCCATCGTATCGAACTCTAACATTATTGTTAAACAAAATTCCATATGGTCCTGGACTTGATAAGCAAGTATTTATAAGTTTAGAAGATAGCGCCAGTAAATTAAAAGGTCCGAATGATTGTCTTTGTGTGGTTGTGTTTTATGAGGTAACAATAAAACCATTGCTTACATATAAGAAAAATCAGTGTACAGAAGGTAGAGAAGATTATGTAGATGCTCAATTATTTGTAGTGACTGAATTGTTCACCCACCAATATCTGAGCCTAGGATTGACCCATGTCCATTTTTACTGCAACCAAGATATATGTATAAATATTGCTTGCAGTGAATGTCTGAGGAACTTCTTACATTTGTAGACAACTGATCGTCAAAATGTCTTGTACAATGTACCACAAAGTTGTATGGTGCTTTTACTTTGCCACATTTGAGTTTTTGTAATAGTTTTAAACCTAATACTGATAACTACTACCAGATATATAACAGAGGGGTTTCAGTAACTGGTTGAAGCCCTTTTCTGTTCTAGAGGTAAGAACACAGGACCATCTATGATGTTTTTAAGAGTTGAAAATATGCCATCGGTGCAAACAGAACTTTAACATCCCTATGTGATACAAGTTTACTATTAGCACACTATTAAGGACAAATACTTATAATGTGATTCTTGTTCATAAGTGAATGAATGATTAGACCTATAACATAAACTTCCTATATCTGACATCTTCAGATTTGTTTTGTTGCGGCTGTTTAGCAACATCCCAGTAGCAAAGCATATTTTTCCTAATTAATTTAAAAACACTAAACAAAAGAAAACTCTTTACAAAGGCTGAAAATATATCTGCCAAATTGTTTTAGTGACTCTCAGCCAGTGTGTACTTTGTAATGTCTGATTAATTGTGTGAGATGTGAGTGTTATTATATTATTAATCTTAAAATACCATTTCTCGCATTTCCAATTCTTCTAAACGTACCTGTCAAATACGTTTTATTAAAATAATCGAGGAGATCCTCTGCTTCTTCAGGCATTTAAATAATTCATGCCTTTGCAAACATCTCTCAAAGGAAGAAATGTGAGGCCATCCATCATACCACAAAAGTGGTTTATTTGTTCGTTTTTGTTGTACAGATATGTGAGTACCAATTATTGAATTTTTCGGAATGTGCGTTGCATGAGATAATAAAAACACCCCCGAACAATTACATTCTCGCCAAAAACAGCTCTAGTAGCTTGTATGGGGGCCTTCTCAAAGTATACGTGAATAAACAGTGGATGTGGATATAGATTTTTTCTTCACAATTTTCTAGAATTGTTCAGAACATGCATTCCTATGTGTGCAAGCTTTTGTTTTGTAATAAACAATATGCTGTAGTAAAAAGTAAATCTCCTGCCCGAACCCCAATCACATACAACTGTAGAAATAGTGGTGGTGCCAGAAAAATTACCGTGCAGATACCATTTTTCAGAATTAGATAGTACCTGTAAAAACGCATCCGTTGAAAAAAAATTATAATCCGTTCTTCTGCATTTGGCCCATTATCATTCGGTAAAAATCTTTCTGCTGTAACACCTTCGGTAGTAGTATAGTCATTAGATGTAGCACCCCCTCCCTTCCCAACTGAGCCTAAAATGTTTTCAAATTTAAACTACCTAGTCCATGGAACCTCTATTAACATTAAATTTACACTGTTACAGTTTACTAAGAACTTAAAGTTTACCTGCCAGTGACCCGCTGGCGATAAGAGTGCAAAATTCGAGGCCACCAGAAAATTTTTGTTTTCTAAATTAAGATTTTGTTTTAGGTGTATTTAATTTTGCCAGAACCAAGTGTCTAATTTATTTGCAGGTTATCAGTTCATGAATTCAGTGTAGGGGTAATTTTTAATTTTATAATTCAGCTTTTTTGTTATAAGCGTTTTATTTCGCAACTTTTTCATATTTTCGCTTTCATTTTACTATAAATACTGAACTATTAATTTAGTAAGAATGCATCTATTCCTATATGATAAAAGGGATAAAAGGTACAAAGACAACATAATTGTGGAAAATGCGTGAACGGAAATTGCTATAGCTACTATGATTGGGCATGCGCAGCTTTAGAATGCTTACACAAGGCTTACATTCATTGTAAATGTAAACCAAATGTTTATGGGCAGATTATGCTTACATCCATTATGAATGAACACTTACAGGCCATCTATATATTAAATAAGATTGTATTGTGTATGTTAAAAGAATAAGATTGTTTTTGTGCAAATAATTGGTATGGTTTAAGAATTACTTTTAAACTTAATTGGTAAGACATGACTTAGGCTTGTGGCAAATGCTACAAAACTTTATAGTTTTGTTCAAAGTATTCTGTCTGTACCAAAATCTTATTGTTAGATTCATGTGAATATTTTTTGTATTTATAAAATACATTTTGCTAAGACCTACTTATGCTAAAAAGCTATTTTAACTCATACCTGAGTAGCTTTAGCATTTTCAAACATTTGCTGTTTAAAGGTTGCTACTTATAAGTATTTTTTAATTTTTTCATACCTTATCTTTTATGTTCTGTGCATTAATTCATCAACATTGACTTATTATAAATAACATGTCTGTAATCATTCTAATAAAATATTTATTTTTGCACGTATTGCATATTATTGTAATTATTTTCTGTACTTTAAGGGAAAGGTGTGGTAATTGTTGTTTTAATGGTAACAATTATTTACATTTCCTTTAAATTAATAAATATTAAAATATTTTGATAATAATTATACAATATATGATTAGTTATCCTTGGAGGCACCGGGTGCACTGTTATCTACGTTGGTATGGCAGTTTTCTATTTAAAACTGACCAATTATAATTTTTATGCAAAAACTTGCTCTTGCAGCCGTTGGAATAATCGGTTTCTACAAACATGCCTACATGACGATCACAACTTACATAAATGTAATCTGTGATGACAGTTTCCTATGTATAGGATACGCACAGAATACGTAATCTGTGGCTGAGATCTAACCTCCAATTCATGATTGGGGAAATGCTATAGCTTAAATAATTAATAGTTGTAAACAAGGGCGTTCATAAAGCAAATTTAAAAATCTAATCAGTTATCTGTTTGATTTGTTTGTAAAATGTTTTCAAGCTGCAACATGAAACTAATGGTAAAATTATAGTTTATTATTTCTATTTAACTATAGCCTGCAATCTTCTATTCAAGGATAGCAAACATTACTTAAGAAGCATTTTAGCGAATCAAAGTGGACTTAGAAATTTTTTGTTAACCCATTCGTCTTGTGCAACAAATGTAAAACATAAAATTGATGAAACGATGATCTCGTACAATAAACATTCTTTACATTCAGTTGATATAAGAAGTGCTCACTCATTAAAAGTTGTTGATTATTTCGATAGACAGCCTCATTTGAAAACTATCAAGCCTAATATACCTGCAGTATATTTTGTGCCAAGGAAACAATCAAAAATGCAATATTTATATTTAGTTGATAAACAAATTGCTGAAAGTGCTGTTACTCATATATTACCTTTTTTGGCAAAGAGCAAATCACGTACTATTTGTGAAACTAATGTGGGACTTGGATTTATCACAAAAGAACTTCTTGAACATGACATTGAAAATGTTCGCTTGTACGAAGCGTGCCCGAATTTTAAACAATACCTTAATGTAGGTAAACAAGAACTTAAAAATGAATATCCCTTTATATTTAAAACTAACAACTACTTATTTGTAGAATTTATGTGTTGCATATCCAAACAGATTGGAATTATTTACAAGAGATATGTTTCATATGAGTTATTTTTCATATTTGGACCGATTTGATCAAGGTACTAGAGTACAACAACTGTTAAATGGGATTCCAAAAATAAATTGGAACAAGGGTAAAAACTTTAATTGATGAAGGACTGCAATATAATATAATTGTTTTAGATTTGTATATAACAATAATTGGTCCAATGCCTACAGTTAATTTTATTTGGTATTTAATCAGAATGCTAATTCATCAGCAAGAGATAATAATTTTAGGCAGAATTCAAATATTTGCTTTAATGAAGCCATCAGATTATTATGTACGTGTTTTTTCATAATAAGTCATACATTCCGTGCAACATGAATAACAGGTATGTAAATAAAATTTATAGCTATAAAAAATATAGTAGTGCATTTAGGTAACCACGATAAAACTAGCCGGAAATATATAAATTATAAAATATAATAATTTCTGGACCATTTCATTGATAATATGTGATACTGACACAGTAAGTATAGTCCGCCTTGGATATGACCACCTCCCATAAAACAAGACTCTTTTGCACTACTAATACATTACTGAGCACTTTTACCATTGTTTCTTATAACCTCAAATATTCGGGTTGTAATAGAAACTCAGACCAAATTTGTTTAAGTGCATGTTGTAGTTTTTGAAACCAATTAAAATGTTTGCATTGATTAACCAGCATCAAACGTTGGATGAATACTGGTATTGTTGAAAAATAAATGCTTGGCATGCCATATCATTTGAAAATGTATCTTTCACCTGTTTTGTTTTGGAAGTTTTATGTAGTTTTCCAAATTCTGGTTGCATGTCAGTATTACCAAATCAATGGGTTCATTATAAGACATTGCTCCTCATTTGATAATTGAACCAATTGACACAATCACTTTCTTTTATGTAGATTATGTCGGTAATAGGAAAACTTATCTGGTACATCTAAATTAGATTTTTTCCCATGTTATTCCCGTGTGCAACTTATTTTTATATGAACAAATTAGAAACGTACAGTAGAATATAATGCCTTTAAAGCAGGTTGTTATTGAATTTTTAATAATAGAGGGCTCTTTAAGTAGCTTTTGAATAATTTTTAACGATGTTAATGATGAATTCTTGAAACAGTATAGTTCAATGTTTTCTTTATATGCTCTTAAAATATTTTTCATGATTTTGAGATCACTGATGAAACTGCTTACAACCTAGTGTAAATGACCTATTTTTCCTGCAGTAACTCTTGAAAAATATACTTCATTGAACGCCTCAGTTTTCCTAATTTCCTTCTTGGCCATTGAATACTTTTTCCTTACCATTTTAATACTTCTTCTTCTTTTTCTTTCTCATTTCCCATTTATGCCTCACGGCGTTGGGCCTCCCGCATGTCGAATTTCTCTGAATCTTATTAGCAAATTATATAGAGTGGGTGATTGGTTCAACGTCTCGCTTATGGTCCCTTCGGACCGACCTTTATCCGTATCCCTGAACGGGGCCCTTACAGGGTGCTATCAGCCGGGCCAGCTGAACCCTGGTTTTTTCTAGGAGGTGTTACTCCTCCATCACTCCCCATTCATCCATTCTTGGATCCAGGTTGACTGGGTTCCATTTTAATACACAACACTCAATTACCAATGTTTTAAATTTGTTTTGTTACTCAGATACACCTTGTTACTGTTAGACATTTGTTGCATTAACTCTATTTATTCATTGCGGTGTTCCAAGCGGTGTGATATTTTTATGCATAATGATGCTTACGTCAGGTATTAATAATGTAAGCTAATATTATAATATATAGTATAGGTATTATTTGATACATAATATCATTGGAAATCTACCATATAATATTGATAAATTATATTAATATTTGCTGAAAGTTTAGCAAGAATCTCCTGGTCGTATTCATGTTGCGTGGAATGTATATGTGTGCAAGAGTTCAGAAAGTGTGTATGTATATATATATATATATATATATATATATATATATATATGTATATGTATATATATATATGTATATATATATATAGTTACTTGATAAGTAGTATTTCAGGGATTTGATTTTAAAAAGCAATTTTTTTATTACTTCATTTGTTAGCACTTGCTCTAATGATTCTAAAAAAGCCCATAGGAGTTGCCCAAATTACTTAAAAATATTTAGTCAAATTTTTAATATTACCTTGAACCACCTGCTGAAACATTAAAAATTATATAAAGTATTTTAAAAAGATGGTTTTTTTCTGAAATTTCCGTATTTGTGCAATCACAAACTTCCCATGAATGGACTCTAACATTTATAAGGGACGGGTGTAAAATTTTAATTGACTGGTGCTAGGTGTGACTAGTGCAACATCAGCTGCTAGTGATAGTCATTAGCAATATAGTAACTCCTAAAGTACACAATCGGCCTGGGCTCTTTCCCTTTCATTCTGTTTCCTGTTTCATCTTACAAATGATTAGTACCAGCAACTGTTATTGCATAAGTATTAAGAACAGTTTCTGACTGCACATACATAGTAGTTTGAATGTGACTCACCTTTTTGATACATTCAGTATTATCCTGAAGTGTAAGTACCTATTATTTATCACACGGGACTATGGTGCCGCCAAAACATATGCTTCAGAAAACATGTTTGTTTCTGACTTTTACGTTAGTTACAATGTAACTTAATAATGAAGCACGAAACTTTCTAAATATCTTTTGTAAGGATGTCTGCCAAGTATTTATACAGATATAAATAATTTACATAAACTAATTTATTGAATTCCATATTGCTGATAATGAAAGTTTAACAATTCGATAGTTTAAGTTTGAATGTAATTTTTAATGGAATTAAGAAATTATAATTTTATGACAATTGTTTGATTAGTGATATCAACTGAAGTAATAAAAAGTTTACATTCTAAGTCAAGTCTCAAATATTGATTGGTACTTGTACATGTATGTTTATTAATTTTGAGTCTTTATTTATATAGAAATTAACTGCTACTTCAGAAATGAGTCTGCATGTTTATCAAGTGATAAGCATTTTATTTCAACTCTTTTTTGAATGTTCAGTCTTGGATAAATATTCGAGAAAATCATTTTTGCCATGGGAAACAAAATTAACAAGAAAAACGACTGCACATCTGGTAGGTACAGAAAAAAACATTTTTATTTGTTCATTATATTAATGTTTTAATAAGCATTCCGCCCTTGACGTTGACTATATGTACCTGGTCCATATGAAAATGAAAAAGCTTTTACCAGTAGAAGTGCAACATCTGCTTCACCTGTTTTACTTTATCAAGCAGGGATTTCTTAGAGGTAAACCACGAGTAATTCCTACACTTGAGTAAGTTTTCAATTAAATAAAATGTTTATATCAAGTAACCTTGTATTTTAGAAAATGGTTACCAAATATTGGGGGACATTTGATAATACCTAATAAAGGACACTCTCACAAAAGTTTTCAGAACATGAGCATTTATACAGAATTTAGACATCTGAATCCAGATCAAATATTGCAGTTATTTTTGTAAGTTAAACAATTAATTATAGTGTAGATTTTGATTTATTATACTATAAGTAAATGTTATTTACAATGTATGTGTGCATATGTCCAGTTTATTTCATTTAGGTATTTAGGTTAAAATTGTAGAGTGAGGAAAAACTAACAGAAATAATTCCTTACTTACAGTTTACCTTTAAGATTTATATTTTTAATTAGTCTTCAAAATCTTAAAAACGACTACTTTGTTAGTATAGTTTTCTAGTTTTGGGTTTTCCCCATTTTTTTGTTGTTGCAGGTCTGGAGATTGCTTTTTATTTGCAAGGTCTTTGCATAAAATGCTGAAATCAGTATGGAACTCACAGATACCAAACCCCGTTTCTTGTTATATTAATTATCGTCTTGTGGTATTCCATCAGGTCAGGAATTGGCTATTCATTTCTGTTTATTATTATATTCTCTCTCTTAATTTTTTTTTCTTTTCAATTTTCTTCTTTTTCTAGCATAACATCGATGACGTTATCTTTGTCTAGGGTTACACTAATTTCGTGTTCGTGCTTTCTCTAATGTTATGCCATTTTGAAAAAATAAAAAAGTTATGTTCTGCATCGTCTTCTTTATAATTGCAGTATAAACATGGGTCTTCATTTATATTTCCTATTCTTTTTTGATAGGCCTTGAAACTTCTGTGTTTGCTTAACATTTGGGTGATATAATAGTTCAGTTCCATAATTTTTTTCATTAGTGTTTTATTAGTGCTTTGGTTCATTTCCCTTTTCTTTTTGTGTTGGTTCATCTTTTCTTCCATTTCTCTGTTATTTTTTTCTTGTTCTTTATTGATTTTGTATGTTTTAGTTGTTCCTTCTGTTAACAGGTTTACAGGAAGCATTCCTGCGGTTACTTGTCATTTAATATTGTTTTATATGCACTTGATATGCAGATCGTAAATTTTTTCTTTAAGTAAGATGTTTGTATCTTCTTTAAATTTCAACGCCCCTCCCCAGAATAAGCCACTGAGTTATAAATTTTTCTTTTACACTATCTTAAATCATTTAGTTAGGTATGAGTCTCATTAAGGCAATAATATTAATTCCTAGTTTGTTTGTAACATACGATATACGTTTCTTCATTGGAAGTTCCTGTCTAATATTACTTTTAGATATTTTATTTGATCATTTACTTTTATTGTTGTTCCATATAGTTTAATTTTAAGATTTTTTAACTTAATGTTTTCCTTTAATATTACCTTTTTTTTCATTGGGGCGCACTTACCCTCAAGCAACTTTGAGGGCTTATTATTACATGCACTTATATTGCTTATAAACTAGGACGTCACGTACACCCATGGATTGAGTGAGACCTGCACTGGCTTGGTCAGAGGAGAAGTGCTTGTGTTCGTATGAACCAAAGGGGCAATCTTAATATCACCGTATATGTTTTATCTATTGCTAATTCTAAATTGCGTTTTTAATCCGATGTATTTTTTTATTTTTTTTTGGGCGCACTTATAGGCACTGCAGCCTCAAGGGCTTATTGTGCCCACTAACATGGGTTGAGCGAGACTCGAACTCGCGCGCCCCGGCTAGAGGACAGAGCCAACTGGTTGATCCATCTGAGCCACTGTGTCCCCCTAATCATATGTATAGCCATACATGTTAGACTTGGCTGTCCCTTTTGTTTTTTCCAAAGGGAACCGGCGACTACGGGATTTTATGTGCTATCCTTATTGTTTATAGAGGGACTTACTCTAAGGTATTTAATAGACATATTGGTTTGTATTTTTGTTTGTTGCTTTCTTTTGCTTTTTCTATTGGGCACAGTTTGGTGGTTTTCCAAATATCAGGGAATATCTCTGTATATAACATGATTTATTACTATTAGCATACTTTCTTTGTTAGTATTGTTGATTGCCAGATTTCGTTTGTTATTTTGTTAGAATTAGAAGCTTTTTAAATTTTATTTTGTTTATTTATAGTTTAAATTCTACTTGTACCCGACACCCTTAAGTGTACCAGGGACTAGGGAAAGAAAGAAAGAAAGAGAAATTCTACTTGTGTAACTTTTCAGTTTTGTTATACGGTTCCATTTCCATTTTATTTTACTTTTTCATTTTTAGGGATAACTTCGTTTACTATTTTATCTGTTTTGTAATTTCTAATGTAATTTTTGTTCGTTTTTCTGTAACAATTTTGTATCCCATTCGTCATGATTCTTTATCTGGTTCGTCTAGTAATTGCTTCCATTTGTTTTCCTTTGCTTATCCAGTTCATATTCTTCTTGTTATTATGAAATGTTTTTTGATTGCATTTTGATTTATTCTTGCTTTTGACAAGGCCCTTTTGAGTTCCAGCCATCTCCAACTGCCTGCTTTATACCCAGCAGCTGCACAAATTGGGTAGGCTTCTTCTTCCTGACATTCCTTGATTTTATGTCTGTAGTCACGTGATTATAAACCCAACATTTTGAACATCAGTTATATTCTTCTATCATCTACGCATTTTACCATTCCTACTCTTACGTGGGACTCTCCTAGTATTGTATCTGCGTGTTTCGTAGTTGTAGTTACTGTGACTGCTTGCGTATTATTAGTATTCAGCAAAGATCTCTCACTGTGTAGTTCCTTTCCCCCATGTGCCCTTTTTCCTTTGATGGCAGATATAGGTTCTTTTTTATTTATTATCACGTCCTGCCCTCTTATGTGTATGCGTTCCATTTTGCCCAAAGCGCCTGCTTTCTTGACTGTCATCTTATTCGGGGAGGTTTCTATAATCTGCTTTATTTCATCAATGGCGTTTTCATCCTTCTCCATAACTGTTAATTAATACGTGCTTTATAACCCTATTATAGCTGTGCTGGTCAGTTTTTCCTTCATAGCTATCTTTACCTTCTGTAATGTCATTTTGTAGTCACCTTTGCCATCGTTAACTACGAGAGTGTAGGTTTTCTTCTCTCATTGTGGTGTAGGAGCAGCAACCATAGTACTCATCTGTTTAGTTGTATATATGAGAGCTATTGTAGCAGTTTAGTGAAATATACATTTTATCATATTTTTTATGCGTTTTGGGTTCATGTGCTTAACATGCTGAAGTGCAATCTTTAACTTGGTTAGCTGATCCCACATTTTCTGGTCAGTTGCGTTATGATTCATTTTTATAATTAATCGATTTGAAATTTTGTTTATATTACAGTAACGAGTCTGTAATTTGTCCCAGGACCTTAAAGATTTTAATCACTTCCATTAATTCTGGATATCTGCCTTTATATAACTTCTGGATACTGTGCTCCATTTATGACCATTCATGATCATGCTCTTGGTGTTTAACGAGGTTCCTAACTTAACTTCGGCGTTTGTAAAAACGTTTTCTTTCCATACTTTATTTTCAACCCTTTTAATGAAGTCAAAAGATTAAACTGACTACCTACTTTCCAAGCTTTGGTCTGAGTCGGTTTTTCGTTCTTATGTTGGCTTGGATGTTTGTATCGTATTTTCGAGTTTCTATTGTTTCCTATTTTTGTTCCTCAAGTCAGTCCCTTGTAGTACCTTTCTTTAATATTTCGACTTTCTATGAAGTCTAAGCGAAATCTTTTTAATTTCTCGTTTGATGTTTGGATTTTCACCAATCTTCCTATGTGCCATCTAGAGTTTCCAATAACATAAAGGATATGGGGTTCTCCTTCCTTTTAATAATATCTTTAGTCCCAAAAGAGGTATCGCCCACCTTCCTATTCTTCTGTTGTGCTGATTCTATTGAGTTACTTCTATATAAATGCATATAGACTGTACTTAGGTTTCTGATTTTATATTTGAGTTTGTTGTTTTCCATATTAGCGCTATGAGTAAGGTCGAAAAACGGTCACCCCCTGGGAAACGCCTATTCCAGGGAGATGGTATTTGTACTATGGGGTGTGCCCGATGCCCCATAGGTTTTTAGATGTATTCACCTCTTTATTTTATAGAAGTGTAGTCCTCATAAGATGACCAATTAACGAAAACCTCCTGGCGGTATATCTCTGTGCGACATACTCCTGGTACACCCTTCAGGTGTTTCTGAAACACCGGCTGCTGTTAGGTATTTAGCAGACGCCTAGCGTTCAGATGTTCATGTCTGGGAAATCCCCGAGTGCGCCCGTTTCCATGGCATCTGTAAGCGCAAGTGTCTCCTGAGCTGTCCTTAGTTTCCCCTATCATTTTCGATCTTACTGGCATGGGTGCCTCCATTGGGAGCCTCTTCCGAGTCTCCTGCTAGCATCGTCAAATAAGGTCTCATGGCTTCCTGAAAGGGAGGTTTTTCTCATTCAATATTAGAAAGTCTACCCTATTTAAACGCCCACAGTAACAAACAATGTGTGCGAAAGTTTCGCTTCAAAATCTGTATAATTTTTTTTTCTATGATTTCAATGCATTTCTAAGTTTGTTGAGGCTGGAGTGTTCTATTACCAGACCTGCCATTAACTTATTACATTTGTACTAGATCTATTATTAATTTAACCTTCCAGGTCTTTATATACCATATCGAAATCCTACTTACAAGGAAATTTTTTCGAGTAACATATGAATCGGAAGTCACAGCTTTACACCCAATAATCTCAGGAGTCCCACAAGGAAGTGTGCTGGAACCCATACTGTATCTGCTTTTAATGGGCGATTTGTCAACAAAAAAATAAATGTCACCATAATATTTGCCAATGACATTGCAATCTCTGATTGATAGTTTGGTGGATATTACATTGCCTAGGTAGTAATTGGTCCATATCAATCTTATGTGACAATACTTGCAGCCTGGAGAAGTGGTTCTTCAATTTTGTTTAGAAAATGGTGTTTTATAGCCTGTCAAATGATAATTTCAGCTATCCCCCCCCACGTAGATCTATCTTAACGGTAGTGTTGGATATTAGATGGGTTTCAGCTATTAAAAGAATATCTATTTTGACTAAAGAATGGTTTGATTTCGTGGGCAAACATACAAGAGCCTTGACTTCTCAGTTCACAAGCCATACTCACATGTAGGATATTACAGCTAAATCGTTATATGTATATATGTGCATGTGTAAGCTAATATGCATAGGTGTTTATGTAAACGTATAAATTTCTCTTAACTAATTATCATTATCAATCTGGATTCAAAAAGCAACAGAAATGGGTTTTTAATTGTTATAGACATTATTTTTTACAGAGAAATGTTGGATCATCCAGAATATAACAGCAGCCCCTTTGCAGCATTAGTGGAATCACAACTACTACATAACGATACTGTAGAAAGCAGCATAAATGACAACCTAGTTGAAACTTATAATAAAAATTCACAAAAGTCGTTGATTAAATAATTGAAAATGTAAATAAAAATGCAAGATATTTATTTATTTTTTGTTTACTGTTAAACCATCAACACAATAACTATTATAATATAATATTAACTATTCAGAATAAGAACAAATTAATACATAATATTTGTGACATAAACTGTGTTTGCTGATGTATTTGACAAAGCGGGCAGTATCCCTAAATATAATGTTCAAATTATTATCTTCGGGCTCAAGAGTGATTAAAGCCTGCTGAATTTCCTCATCTGTGGAAACATACATAATACGCCCTCCTACAATTTCTTTCGTGGTGCAACCTAAGAATATAATTAAGTCTAATTCATTCTTCTGATTCCAATCATAATCACTTAACAGGGAATAACAACCAGGACCCCATCGTTGCAATTCACATTTCATTGAACTTAGGTCCAAATCGGTGTACCGTTTAAGTAAAGTAAACATTTGCTGGGAATGAAACAATTTAATAAATCTTTGCAAGACTCCTGGAAAATTATCTTTTTCTAAATTTAATTCATATAATCGTCTATTAGGAGGGCCAGTCCACGTCCACCTTATATCAGTGTGCTTGAGGAAACAAAGTACTTCATTAAAAGCATCTTGTTTAAAGAAGCTTCTAAGGGATATTTCTGAATTTTCTTCAATGTGCTTCTGTATGTATTGCACTGTATTATTATCTAAATAATTTGAATTTATCCAAGATTCTAAATCTATATTACAAATTTGAGGCTTGGGATGTCCAAAATCATTATTTGGTTCCACATACTTGGAAGCTATCGAATCAGACGGCAGGATTTTTGCATGAAACCAACCATTTATACTCATTCTACAATCGCTTTTGTTGAGTACTTCAGATACTTCATGAAAAGAGTCATTGGTTACTTGAAAGAAAACAAACTGATTATTAAGAGGCAGTATATTTCGCACACAATTTAATGGTTGTCCCATTTTGTCTTTAGAAAACAATTGTAATAAACCACCATTATGTGCTTGCCACACTCGTGGTCCAGTAAAATAAAAGACAAATGCGATCAATCTATCTTCCTGTTTATCATCATGTAACAAAAGATAATCTGTATCTCCATATAAACTGCAAGTTGCAGAAATGTCTGTTAACTCTTGCATTGTCAAATCGTGTATCCAATTTTTTACTTCATACTTTAAAAACTCATAAAGGATATTGATGTGTTTTGAATAAAGATGCTTTAAATCAGCTGATTGGAAAAATTCGTACAAATCTAAATTTCGTTTGTTCCAAATCAAGTTGTTAAATTCTTCTATGATATTACTAGTAATAGACTCGTCTTGAAGAATATTCTGTACAATACATACGAAACGGATCAGTGATTAGTTCAACACCATCACGAATAAAATTTGTATTTTGTTTCCAGTTGTTTTGAAAACTATCGATAAATGCTGGTGATGTCAAATTTTGCCGCAACTGCAAAGATTGTTTGGATTGCTTCTTTGGTGGTTCTAGACTGGGATCTTTGGTACATGTTATCATTAAATGAAAACCATACGTTTTAACTTCGTATTTAGGTTCAATCTTCACAATAACACAGTCTTCATCCCAGTATTCGCATTCATCTAATTCGCTATCACTGGAAACGTCCATTTTATCAATGTCATCAATATATAACTGAGCTACAAAAATATTATTTTAAATGTGCTAGTTCATTTTTGGCTAACTTTCGCTTTACTGGGAGTGACGAAATTGATCGATTTTGGTGTCAATCGATTCGTATCGACGAGCCCAGTCAATTGACACCCTTCCCAACTTTAAGAAACTTCGGGGGCAAAAGTTACGGCTGTTGAAAGTTTCCATTGGGGGATACATTTCGGATGTGTTTTTATCGCCATAGTCAGCATTTTTTTTTGGCAAGCATGACTAAAGAAGAGCAGCAATGTTGTTTATGGTCATAGAAAACATATTACGAAAAAATTTTTGCTGAAAACCAAACAGTCTAACTGAACCTTACTTTGCTTTGAATGCAAGGGGATCGATGTTTAATGAATACAAATAGAGAAGCAATATTTATTGATGGAAATCATTAACGCTGACCATTTAGCTGCTACTTAGCGTTTCCAGGGAGAACCCCGTGGAGGTCCTTCAGTAAACCTTCATTAGGACTATGCTCACTGCTCATGTAGAGCTTTGGTGGCTTAAGGTGCGTCGGGTAGTTTGTTGACTTGGATGGTATTAGGGTAACATATCAGCCCAATCTTGGCCATAGTCCATTAAAGGGGTTTAGGTGTATTATAAACACGCGCGTAATCACCCTTGTTCTCTATATAATGAAGAAGCAAATGAAAAACTGTTGGCATACAGTATATGGTATAGTGCTTAAGTGAGCACTATTCGGCCAACGGTTTTTCATTTGCTTCTTCATTACATTGAAAGCGGCTAAATGGTCAACATTCATTGTTCCAATTAATAAATATTACTTCTCTGTTTGTTTGAATTGTATTCTGGCATATTCGTTAAACGCCGTTAAATCCCCTTGGATTCAAAGCAAAGTAAGGTTAAGTTTAGTTTTCAGTGAAAATTTTTTCGTAATGTGTTTTCTATGACTATAGACAACATTGCTGCTCTTGTTTCCAAGTTTGCCCAAAAAAATGCTGATTGTGACGATAAAAACATCCGAAATACATTCCCAACGGAAACTTTCAACTGCCGTAACTTTTGCCCCCCGATGTTTCTTAAAGTTAAGAGGGGTGTCAATCGACTCGGTTTGTCGATACGAATCGATCCATTTGTCACTTCCGCTAAAGCGAAACCTTACCTCATTTTCAATTTGTTATGCATTTATAGTACAAATCATTTAAAATATATACCTGTATAACCCTACAAGGTTAACTTAAATTACATAACCTTCGATTATCCATAGCCAGCAGTGTTTCCAGGCGTCAAGAATTTTATTACCCTGGACGTCCCTTGTGCGCATGTTTATTCCTACGCTACACCCTAACGGTACTGTTCTCAATTTTTAAACGTTTACAATTTAATCTGGGAAACATAATAAATTAAGCATAGTGGGAAACTATTGTCGCACAATTATTTGTATTAATTTACCAGATTATTTATTCGTTGTTGTGTTATATTTCTTCAACCAGATTACGTTACAACAACATTGAATAAATCAAATGCAAACAGTTTATTATATTAATAGTAATTTAAGCAGAAAAAATATTTACCAATAATTCAGTATAAGATAATCGGACAAGATACAGTATGCCCATAGTTTCCTAATTAACATACTGTAAGAATTTATTTACTTATTGGCAATTCAATTTTGTAATTTTTAGTAAACAGGAACCAGTAACGGTAGCATTTCGCGTAGACGCAAACATGCGCGTTAGAGACGTCCAGTGTCATGAAATTCGGGACGCCTGAGGGGGTCGATTCTTTAGTTCAAAAGCGATATCAAGTTCACATCTCGGTGACCGCGCCATCTGTGCTGTATAATATGAATTTATTAAACAGTTTATAACCAAAATATTTAGCAAATAATTAAAAAATATATAAACATCGGCCCCCAGATTATGTATCCTTTAGATAGGAAACTGCTATGTTGGCATGTTTGTAAAAACCAGCAGCAATTCCAACAGCTATAAGGGCAAGTTTTTGCATACAAATTAGTCGGTCGGTTTTAAATAGAAAACTGTCATACCAACAAGGATAACAGCGCTCTCAGTGGCGTCAAGGATAACTAATTATTTTCAAAAATGTTTAATATTATTATTTTAAAAGAAAGTGTAAATAATTGTTACTATTAACAACAATTATCACACTTTTCCTCAAAGTACAGAAAATAATTACAATAATATGCAATATGTGCAGGAATAAATATTTTATTAGAATAATTTCAGACATATTATTTATAACTAGTAACAAGGCCCGTCCCAAAGACCACACAAATCAAAGTTGTGCAGCATACGTCTATTAACGGCAAACCAATTATTACCAAACACAACCACAAAACCAGCAGAAAGTAGTAGCACCAATGCAAACAAACAATGAACCAGATGGATAAATACAAAATTCTAAAAAACAAAAGCGTAACTCAGAACACGAACGTACAAAAAAATACTAGACAACTACTGGTTAAGTGTTCCAAGAACCTCAAATAGATTTTAACCACTCGCAGAACAACAAAGCACGAAAAACGACGAAACGATGGAAGTAGTAAAGCCACTCCCAATATTTATACACTAAGTAAACAATTAGAAATTCCTCACAGACATTCTTAACAAACATGCGAAAGACAAGTGTGGGAATTAGTCAGGCTAAAGTTCAACTAACTTGTGATAAACTCTATGGTACCATTATCAATATCTTAAAGGGAAAAAGACAGAATTTCACTTATTATATATAAAACAAGACGGGACATTTAGGGTAATCTTACGTAACATGCACACAACAGTTGATATAAATAGTCTCAAGGAGGAAATTACCAAACCAGGACATACAGTAATCGGTATACGCAATATAAGATACATAGTTTAGAAAACTCTATTGCCCATGTACAATTACAACAAAATGAAAATGACAAAAACTATTTGATCTACAATACCTTATAAATTTAAAAATAACATTTGAACCACCACATGTCAAAAGAGAAGTACTCCAGTATTTTAACTGTCAGAGATAAGGCCACGCAAGAAAATTCTGCCACAGAATTCCAAGATGTGTCAAGTGTGCAGGAGACTACTTAACAAAAAACTGTAAAAAAAAAGAAATAATTATGTCAAATGTGTTAACTGCCAGGAAAACCACCCAGCAAACACCCCAAAGGGGGTGTATAGTTGCCAAGGAAATACAAAGGCGTATGTATACACTTTTATTGCCAGCGTGATCCAGTGGTTGAGGCGTAGGCTGCAGTGCGGATAGACCAAGGTTCCATTCCTGGAGCTCTCTAATGCCTGGCGGGTGACCTACTTAGACATTAAAAAATAATTAAGTGCCTAGGTTAATTCGAACAAGGGTTAATAATGGTGGCCATCTAAGGCGCGGTGTTTGCCACATTGATCCGCGTCAAAAAACTTTGAACTTCTTTGCCTTAACTGATTCACTATGATGCTATTGTGTGAATTTCTGCTTTCTTTCTGTATAACATACAATTTCAGATTTTTCTATCTCAGTAAGATTACAAAAAAAATGCTGCTATCATTTTCTTTGCTGTATTAGTATTTATTATGCACATAATTTACAATAATTCTATTGCCAGATGAAATTTTCAAATTATAATAATTTATAAATACATATATGTATTTAAAGTTTTTATAACTAATTCTTGATCGTTTTATTCCTCACCGTGCTAATTTGCCCCACCCTCATTAATTTGTCTATATCTAATCATTTACCTACCTAGATACTTCACATTTGGGTGAATATTAACTAATTTTGTACCAACCAATACAACACAGTGCTATTATGTTCTTTCAAACTGATGTGGTACTTATACAGGCTTTTTATGGAACCACCATTTGCATAAATATTGTGTATAATAAAAATTTATTTTATCGACGTGTTTCATATTTATAAGCAAAAATAATTTTGTTAAATTATTTAAATATTATAAAAATAGGAAAGGACTAAGACAAATAAACAGTCAGGACAAGGCAACAGAATTAATATCTGCTGCTGTATAGGTTTCTTCATCCTTTATTGGTAAAATAGTAATCGATACTATGTTTATTAGTTCGTATTCAATTGATTAGACAACTAGGTATTGTTAAATAAAGATATGTAGGTATTTTAAAATATAGAATAATGATAGGTATGTTTCATTTAAAATTTTGAATAAATCTTGTGTATTTGGTAATTAATCTTTCTTATATAATTAAAGGCCTATATCAAACTTCTAATTTAAAGGTTGTTGCTTAAATATAATTTTCTTTTAATGTAGATGTTCTGCTATTGATTTTCTGTCCTTTTCTGTAAAAAATAGAAATGAAAAATACGTATTATTACTACTATGTATGGGCTATATATGTTATTTTTATTATTCATATTCGTCCCATTAAACGACGTTGCCTGCACACAACTATTATTTTCCTACTAATATTTATTTCCTTTTGAAATGCCAGAAAACTTCCAAAAAGGTAAACTTTACTAATCCAAATATATTTATCAATTTTCACTAAGATCTAAAGTTCGCGATACATAAAAAGCCAAGGCCGCTACATAGCAACTACTACTACTACATATCATCATTACGTAGTTTATTTCTCTCAAGGCAAGTGGAATAATACGAGAATACACCGACAAAGATAAACATGGAAGAAAGAAGTGGAAAAGAGATATGCGAATGAAAGACGGCTTTCGATTTCGAAAAAATGTTATGAAGAAAATACTTATAAAGAATTATCAACATTAAAGTTATCATTGCTTTCTTTTCATCCTTATTTGGATATTTCTAATAAAAAAGAAGTCATTTAAGATACTGAAAATCAAGTGGCTTGGTTTGGTTAAAAATTATGGAGCAACATGCATCTTATAGAAATCATAACAACTAAAAAAAATTAGTTAAAATTAGTTGAGTCATAAAACAATTTTATCAGTAGTATAATGAAATGAACACGTTTCTGGTAACTAATGAATTGTGTCTTAAGCTAATGAAAACATTATGATAAAACTACCAATTTTTTTATACGATTACATATTAAAGGTAGGTTTTTTAATTTACTTTAAACAATAAACTTTAATTACCCACAATATTATTATATTATTCAAATGTAGGTGTCATATGTTTGTATAGGAAAGTTGTACCACTAAATATGCCAATCTTGAATAAAATAATAATATGTTTTCAAACAATGCGGTTATTCAGAATCCACTCAGTTGTGGTGTGTATTTGATGATTAGATTCATAAATGTACCAAACATTTTATTAGCAAAAATTGTAATTGGTAACCAACTGTAAGATGATTTAGTCAAATTAATGAGGGCGGAGCAAACATGTATGCTGAGGGATGAACGATCACTAATTAATAACAAGTTAGTTATAAAAGTTCTAATTGCATATATGTATTTTAACATAATTATCATTTGAAAATGTTATCTGTTCATTAAATTATTTCAAATTATGTAAATGTTTAATGAAAGCTATTTACTACAGCAAATAGCAACATAATGTTTTTTTGTAGTTTCACAGATATGGAAATCTAGAGTTGTATCTGTTGTAGAGAACAGAAGCAGCATTTCATATATGGAGATGCTTATCCTTAGGTACGTGATCTGTGTAATGAACCCTTAATTTAATAGTTATGTCATAACCTATAGCACGAATTTAGCCTTGAGCGATAGGCGACTTCTTTTTAAACGTATATACACAAATAATCAAATATTGAAAACATTTTAAATTATTTTATTAATAAAATAAACGCGTTTCAGTTTCTTTTTGAAAAAAGTTCTGTTAAAGAAATGCTCTTATTATTAAGAAAATAATAAATTAATATTTTTATAAAGACTAGGAAAAAACCCGTCAAGTCAACATCAAGTATGAAATTTAAAGTCGCAGTATCTCATTGTTAGTATGCTGTTTTCAAGATTTTAACATATCTAACAATATTAAAACAATCCTTAAAACTATGCTCCACGGATGTTAGGTATTGTAACTAAAGGTTTTTGTAAGCTTACCAATTAAAATTAACAAAATACTATCAGTTTAGAACTATCGTGGGATTCTCCCGGCCTTTCAAAATTATAGATCAAAATTTTTTGCTTTTCAATCATTTTTTATGTTTTTGGTACCGTTAGAGTGCCTGTTTCCCCCCGATTATTTTGATATATAAATTTCCTATACTTGTTTTAAGAAGGAGCTGACCAGAGAGCAAAAACACTTGCTACTGCATTTTCAAAGGAAATTGGGCTATAACGCTTCGGAGGTCGCCGGAAACATTTGCGAGACATACGGTGAGCGAACAATTGGGAGATCGACAGCCTAGGACTATTAAGTTGTCTTTTGTTTGAGCGTATTTGCTACACAAATAAAGTTTTTTGATCTATAATTTTGAAAGGCCGTGTATTTTTTCAATGACCTATTAATTGCGACTGCATACTAATCTTTTGTTTATAGACATTTAATTTTTCACTAATAGTTCAGGTCAGATAGTTTATTTTTTCGAAAAAGTTCTCAGTCTATTTTCTCAACGTAATAATCAGGAGAAAAATGGTAAAAATCATATGTATATGTTTTGGAAAGAAAATTTTATGTGCAACTCGGTGAACAAAATTCACGAAAGTGCCGAAAACTGATTTTTTGGATTTTTAAGTATCAATAATTTTGTTTTCAAGAAAATAAAACACCACGCGGTACGTTTCCTCCCCTCGAGCGTCCGAACACCCGAAATCCAGAAACAGCGCGATTTTTAATTGCGTGTTTAAGGTACTAAACTAAACCTTACGTAAATTTAAAAATAATGGAGTTGTTAGGAATAAATAGCTTTTTATAAAATCTCTCTACGACCATTTTTGACCATTTTTGACCATTTCCACGCCGTTTTTCGGAAATACCTTTTTCGACATTTTCGCTATTTCCACAAAAACTTATTATTTTTGCATGAAATTTTTGCAGTAGGTAGGAACCAACAAAATCCACAATTTAAGCCCCAAAGAGGTTCCTAAGATAATTACAATCTTTGTAATTAAATGTTAAAAAATGGCCATATTTAGCGGTTTTTAATTTTTTGCGCAAAAAGTTGTTGACCGATTTTAAAAACATTTTTTTTTGACACTTAAAAATCCAAAAAAACTGTTTTAGGCACTTTCATGAATTTTTTTTATCAAGTTTTCTTTCCAAAACATATGCACAGAATTTCTACTATTTTGCTTCTAATTATCACCTTGAGAAAATGGACTGAGAACTTTTTCAAAAAAATGCATACTTTTATGCTATCTAACCTGGACTATAATTATTACTTAGGTTAATATTAAATTATAATCATATTAATAACTGATTTCATTAATTAAGCTTGGATATGTTTACTTGTTAGCTAGTTATAGTTGTTGGTTTTTATTTGCTTTCTGCATACCCTATATATGATTTGTAATATTTCTCAAAGTGTAATAAATAAAAATATTTTAACATTATTTTTACTTTTTGTTCTTTGTGTAGATAAATTACAATTGATTTTTGATAGTTAAATTTAATTTATATAATCTATAAATTAAGTCAACCAACATAATTAAATATTTGCTTTTGTAAAAATCGCCTAATGGTATGTGTTTTGCTGTCAATTTACGTCAACACTGTCAACTTCGTAAATTCTTCAAAAATGTGACAGTAAGGCAATTCTCATCAGTTTTAATAACAAAAATGAATCATTTATGTTTTACAAACGAAAACGATTGGTTGTATTATTTTGTACGTACGTAAATTGTTAGCAAGATGTTCAGTAAAAAGTCTCACTTAGACGTCAAAAAATCGACGACGAAAATCCAGGACGCTAAGAAAGATTTGGCAACTCGATGGAAGCATTTAAAGATAATTTTAGGTAAGTTGAACAATATAAATATTCGGAAAGTCTTTAAGCGATTTAAAGTATCTCATAAATTGATATTACAAGTGGTATGGGTTTTTTTGATACAAGTTTGTTTTAACAGATAATGTGGATACTGCAGAAGCTAAAGGAATATTTGAGACAAATTTCAGCCACGTTTATCACATATTATACGAAAGCTTTATAGAGGCAGAAACACATCTACGGCAACGTGGTGAGCTTTGAATTATTAATTTTTCATTATGTATTGAGTTTTACCATTACTTAGTGAATTAAATTGATATATTGATAATTTAAGAGTGTTGTAAGTAATGCATAATTAATAAGTTTATTTTGTTAAATATGGGATAGAATCATGTATAATTGTACTACATGGAATTCGTGTAACAATTTGTGTGTGTAGTTTATGTTTGAAATTTTGATTTCTTTAAAATTAGATTTAATTATAATACAATGGTAATACTCGATTCATATACTTGCTTATTTATTTTTTGGGCTGACCATTACTGTTTCTTTTGTTTGATGCTGTGAAACAGAACTGTCATTTCATTTGGGTAAGATTTGTTTACAGATTTTTTTGCATATTTTTCTAATTTATAAATTTTAACAGTACACAAAGCTCACAAAGAAGAATTAGAATGTGCCTTGTGGATTTTAGAACAAGTACTAATTTTGCTACCTGAATTGCTACACAAGAGATGGCAGATTCATTCTTTGGGTCGCATCCTTGCAAAGCTTTTACATCCTGGAAATTCAGTAAGGTTGCGACGTCAAGCAATACGGTATTTTCTTATGTGGTACCAAGCATTGGAGGAGAATGCCCCTGATTATGTTCACGACATGTATGCAACTTTGGTACCTGGTTTTGCAAATCAAACAACAATGTTCCTTTATACTGGAGGAAGTGTATTCCATGATACCATTCAACACTCAGTTTTACCTGCTGAAGTAGTACCAATTTTGCCACCGTCAAGTGGCGACAAGCAGCCTGATCAAGCTAGCAAATTATTTCTGGAAACACTGCTAGAATCTACTGTGAATACAGTAATTCGGTTAGAGTGGCATGACAAGACAGCAAAATATCACAAGTGCTTTAGCTTTTTGCTTGAAAGATTTAAAATGCATTACCTACCTAAAATATGCCCAAATTTTTGTTTTGAAACTTCATTGTATCATCCAAATTTAGGTAAGTTTATAATTATTATTTTTAATGGGCAATTGTTGTAAGTAACTAAGTAATAAATTGTAAGATCTGCCAACACTAAGAAAACCTGAAGCTGACAGTGAATTTGTTGGATGTAGAGTATGTTTAATTAAATGGATTGCTTCATACATGCAACACATTAAGAAGAACACAGATGTAGGACCATCTTCAATAGGCAGTGCTCATTCAGCACCTCCCTCACATTCATCGTCTGTCCATGAAGAAGAATCGCAGTTAGAATCTGCGCATCCTAGTCTCGAATATTGTATGTATTAGAAATATACACATGTGTACATTTGTGTCACGTATTAACGAAAGCACCTCAATTTACAGCATTATCTCTGCAATCGACTAAAGCAGCAACAGATGAAGATTTAGCAGCACAAATTGTTAAAGACATCCTTTGTAGCTCTAGAGACAATATAAACTTTGTACATGAGATCTACAGACAGGCTTTTCTTTTGAATTTCAGTTATGCTGTAGCTATTAGAAAAGTGATTGCTGTGTATAAAGATCTTATTCAGATGAGTACACCGGAGTTGCCGACATATTTGATGGAACCTCCTGATGACGCATCACGTACGCAAGACGATATCACTCCAGAAGGTTTTAGGACTGGACGATTGCGTAATGATTCTTATCTTGGAGCTATTCACAAAGAAAATTTGTTAATTAGAGCAGGTTTGCAGGTGAGAAATGTCTGTGTTTTAAAATGTTTTTTATATTGAACAATTTTAGAATGTATTGCAAATTTTTATGACCCATGCTGCCAATGTATTCCTTTTGGAAGTGAGTCCACAATTTCCTACTTTATTGGAAGAACAAACTGATTCTTGCAAACGTGTATTGAATATTTATCGTTATATGGTAATGCACACTCGAATGGACAGTAACACATGGTAGGTGCTTTTATTTTTTATTATTAAACAAAACCTATATATTAGAGAAATGTTTAGATAGTCCATATGGCTATTCCCATTGTAATTCCTAAGTGATTTGTTCTTTGAATACCCCATAATAATTGACTGGACACTTTCAGTAGTTTATTGTAATTGTGGTTTCTTGGCCAAGGTGGAGTTTTTGTGGTCATGTTTAAGATGTATTTATTTTAACTGTATAAATGCTCTGAAAATTGATCTTTAAAAATATCATCCATACGTTCAAATTACATGAACATACAATGTTTGTGGTTAACATAGAGTATTCGGTAATTAACTTTTCTGAGTCAACCTAAAAAAATATTTTCATTTTGCATTTATAAAATTTAAATAAATGGACACAGACAAGTCAATGTGAAGACTTTGGTTAATGTTTTGATACAGAAGCAAGGACTCTGAAAAACAGATAACATGTAGTAAAGCTCAGAGAACAACTAATGACATCAACAATTACCAAAGAGACTTTACTTGCAGTGAGCTAACTAATTTACATCAGTAGCTATTTTGTTGAAATCACTGACAGTCTTTTGCTCCATACACATGGGAGTATAAAATCTAATATGCATAAGCTAATTCAATTTTAAAGAATATTTTTTCTGAACATATCTGCCACAGCAGTGGATGAAATATCAAGAGTGTTTAAACTTTGAACACTGCCTAATAACTTGAGCACAATGTGATGTATTAAATATAGACAAGTTCAGAAAGTTTCTATTGGTATTTTGATCTTGTTGAAATTAGCCAATATTGCAATGTTGTAAATAAACAGACATTGCATGAAATTCTAAGGAAATAATATGTAATGTCTTGTTACAGATTACATTTGTAAGATTTTGACTGTAATTTTTAACCTAAATACTAGTAATGTGCATTTTTTATAGATAAATAAGAAATGATCCTACATATAGATTATGATAGAAAAGGATCAATTATGAAACGAAATGAGTAATAGAAAGAAAACTGGTTATTTGCATTAACAATGTTCCCACTTACTCTGGATGCTCCATTATAATAGATATAATAAATGATAATAATAATTGCACTAACTTTAATTTTTAGAAATGAAAGCTTTGTCATATCTAGAAGTTGCATTTTATAGTCTAAAAAGTTACAAAGCAGAAGCTCTAAGGAAATATACTTTGTATAAGGCATATCCAGAAAGTAAGGTCAGATTAATGACACAAATAACAAGAATGGTTACTTTAAACCATTTATTTTTTATCAGTTGGAAACTATAAACATAGTACATGTTATCTGTAAGCTTTTCTAATTTGAACTTCTTCAGAATTATACAGTAAACCATTGCATTTATTGTTGTTTTTTATGCATATAATAAGTAACGGTGCACATGGACTCAAAAACTATGCTATTATCTTTTTTTGTAGATTATATGAATAAACATTTTAGGTACCTATTCTGCAAGCAACGGAAAACAATTTTATACAAAAATAATTTAGTAATTAAGAAAACTAACCAGCTGCTAGTAAGACCAAAAGTTTCGTTTATCCTGTGCAAGAACTTGACAATAATTAATAATGATTTATTACTATGATTTTTGTCATGTATATTTATCTTGTTCTTGAATGTTTTTTCACTTTTTTTTTCCACTGATTTAGTTATGACACTTTTCTATACACACTTCATAAAATTATTGATAAATTTCTATTTGTGGAATGTTTCTCACATTCAAAAACCTAATCAAACACATTTTACAATTCGATCTATTTTAAATAACTATACATATCAACCAATACACATACTGTTATTGTTTTGCTCATCAAATTTTACATGAAAATTCCTTAGAATAAAAGCAAGCATCTCTTGATATTCAGACTTTAAGGTCAATTAATACCAGAGTTACGAAAGGTCAAATATCATCCAGATTATAAGTTGATGAATTTTGACCAAGATAAAAGTCCATAATTATTTTTAAAGTTTAAGTTCATTTGTAGTTTGAATTGACAGATGTACAGGGTGTCTCAGATTCGATGGGATTTGAGGGTTAAACCTATTTTCATAGGGATTAGAAAAAAAAACTAATTACACATTTATGGGTCCGTTTTTGAAATTGATTGGTGCAAACTTGATCCCGATATCTCTAACCGTTTTGGAGATATAAGCCAGAAGTCATTTTTGGTCGATTTCTATAAAGTGCCATAACTTCGCTATTTATAAATATTTTTTAAAACTATATGGACATTTTTGACGCAGATTCTTACGAAGATTCCAATGCAGTTAAAATTATTTTTTACCTCTTAAGAATTTCGAGATATGAGTCAAACTTGTATTATTTTTAAATGAGAATCACAGTTGGCTATGTCACCAAAAATTTGCTTATTTTTTGAGCTTTTCTAAAAATATATTGTTTGTTACCTTTATTTTCCATATTGTGACATTTATAGCCATTTCATTAATATTTTTAAATATTTTATGCATATTTATCAACAATCAAATTGGGACAACATCCAAATTTTAAAGATCAAAGAAAAATTGATTTCTGAAAATCCAAATTTGAAAACAAGAATCATAGTATCTGAAAAACCAGAATCAAACCAATGGCTTAACGTATTCCCTTCTATAATGTGTTCAGCGAATACATATAGTAATAAAACTGTCAAAAATTCCTGTTTATTTTAAATAATTGTCCGTTATTGGTCGGTTTAAAAAAGTGCAGGTATTTTAGTAGTCAAGTACACACTGACCCATTTTTAGGCACTCAGGTGTTAGTGCTGCGGTTAACTTGTTGTGGTTAGAAGTGACGATATCATTTGTATCTTATTATTAATGATAGTGTGTATTATAAAAGTGAGTTTTTAAATTTTGATTCATCTGTTTAACGCAAAGAGATAAATATAAAATATTGTTATAAATACTACATTGTAAACTTGACTTTGGCGCACATCTTTCTGTGTTTCAGGGGTGTGTCATAATGATTTATTACTATATGTTTCACTGAACATACAGTAGAAACATTGGTACCCTATTGGATAACAACTTCTTCCGTATTTCCGTCACACTTCGTATTGGTACTAATATATGTCATCCCCATCAATGCGTCTGTGGTGAAACTGTGAAAGGGATGGGATCCATAGTCTAAGCTGCTCAAAAAGTGGTGGACGTCCGACATCAAGAACTGAACAATATCATCTGTCAAGCCTTAAAATCTGCCAAGATCTTATCAATCCTGGAACCAACTGGCCTTTATAGAGACCAGATGGAATGACTAACTCCTCAGGAAAAGGGTCAATTTCTTGCTTGGGACTTTACTTGTGCTGATACTCTTGGTCTTTCCTATTCTAACATTAGCTCTAAAGTGGTTGGTTTAGTGGCATTAAGAGCAGCTTTGAAAAAGATTAACAAATACAGAGATGTTGTGAGGAACAACCACATTTTTATCCCTTTTGCAGTGGAAACTCTGAGTCCTTGGTGTAAGGAAGCTGTTGATTTCATTGACGCATTAGGATTGAGAATTTAGACAGTCATTTGAGAACCTAAATCTACCATATATCTCAAACAGAGGATTAGCATCGTCATCCAGAGAGGAAATGTAACTTTAGTGATGAACACATTCCCATCTCAAGAATCAATGGATAAAATTTTTTATATTTTATAATTCGAGTGTTTATTTTAATTCAAGTGCCTAAATTATTAATTCTGTTATCAAACCTTTGAGTGAAATGTTCGATAATAAAGTTTTTTATACTTTTATGGATCTCCTCCGTAATATAGTGGCTTTCTATGACAATGTATGAAAACAAGTTAAAAAACAAAAACAAAATTTTTCGAACATTTTGTTTTTGTATTATAAATGTGAAAACTGTTAACAATTAAAAAAATACATGAGTGTTTTAAAAAACCAAACATGGTAAAATGCTTTCTAAAAGTAGGAAAACTCATAAAAGGCTGCAAATTCATGTTTAAAAATAGAAGCTATATATTAAAATATTCGCTCGACTTGCAAGTAACTCGAAAAATTTTGGCTCATTTCAAAAGCCAGGGACAAATATTACAAAAAACTTAGCTAAGTTTGGATCTACCATGCATTTTTGAATGTTTCACTTGGAAAAATTTTGGTCTTTCTGGATCACTGCCCCAATGAATCCCAATAAGTTTATGAAATTCCTTGTGGAGATTGCTAAAGGACCTATATAGATCAAACAAATCGGAAAATTTCCAGCCGAATGTATGTGCATTCTCTGGCTGTACGGAAAGGCGATAATGGTTCGGCATTTGCCAAACATAACAAAGAAACAGGTCACAAAATTAATTTTTCGGAGGCTAAAACCATCGCTCCTATTTCTCATTTTATCAGCAGTATAGTACATGAGGCAATTGAAATCGAAAAACGCCCACAATGTCTGAACACAAGAGATTATAGCCAACATTTACCCATCATATGGAAATCCCTTATTACCCCGAATTGTCAATTATGCAATATACGTAAACCAGCAATCTTTCTCCAACCCAATGCATCTCCCGCCAAACTTTCACTCTAGCCCTATAAATAACAAAGCAGGACTTAACTCAAAGACTCGTAACTCTCCTTGGGGAGTAGGCAGATTAAGACCCCGAGTGAAGAGAGCTGATATATATATATATATATATATATATATATATATATTTATAATTATTTATAATAATTTATATTTATAACTAAGTTGTTTAAATATATATATATATATTTAAACAACTTAGTTCACGGGATGAACCGCGTCTATTTTGGGTAAATTCTCGACGTTTCGGCATCGGCTTTGATGCCATTTTCAAGAGGTTAGCTCTTCACTCGGGGTCTCAATCTGCCTACACCCCAAGGAGAGCTATAAGTCTTTGAATAAGACTATGTGTGCGTGTACACACACACACACACCTAAGAGGTCGGAGCAATATTATGTTTTGTTCTTCATTGAGACCAAACATTACATTTGACATGAATACAAGTCACTGCAAGGTACTAAAGCATATTAAGTTGATTATCTGGATGAAAGTTTTAATTACAATTATTCACCAGTCACTAAAGGGCATTAAAGTTGTGCTTAAAGATAATGTTTTATTACATTTTTTTTAGTTTCAACAAAGAATTATGGAGATATTCGTTGTATTTCTTTCCAAATGTTTCCACGTTGTGTTTTTGTACATATATTACGTCTTCATCAAATTTTGTCATTGGACATGTTAAGAAAATTGTAAATATTTTGCTTGACTATGAGAGCCACATTCTTTGAACTTTAAATCAATTCCTTGTATGGATTTATCTAAGCATTACAGCAATCTGTTTACTGCGTTTTAGTAATAACAAAGTTTGTAACTCAGTGTATACTCCACTTTCAAAATCAAACAAGAGTGGAATATCATCATCTAAGAGCTTTTCATTGGGATTTTTTTTAGAGAACTGTGATTATCCTCACAGATGAGGTAGTGATTCTGATACACATACCTAGATATAAAAATGCATACAACAATTATATAATGCTAAATTATAATCTTCATAATCAGCAGATTTTAAGTCTGTACTAAATTCCCCAACCTGCTCAAACTTTCATTATTCCTTTAAGATCAGAAGCACAAAACAGTACTAGTGTAACATATACAGCGATATGAAGCCCCGGAAAATATGTGAACTAAAATCATAAGAGTGAGATGTGAAATCGCTGTAAAATAATGAAATTACCGGCAAAATGATTTTGATCTTGATTGTACTACCCAAACTCGCAACGTTACCATACACGCCCATTTAGAGCTTCAAAACGCTTGGTCGCACTGTAGATATATGTTTTTTAAATTTGATGATTGTGCATACTAATTTTTATACAGGCCATTAAGATACACTGCTGTGTTTTGAACATCATTTATATCACTGCAGTGGGCCAACAAGGGACACATAGGAACAAATCTAAGGCTACTTCTTGGTAAACAAGTTTTTTACTCTCAATATCCCCACCTCTGGAACTAATAATTAGTTTTGTATAAATATCTATTATGTATAATTCTTATATAAGCAGGTTTTGGACGCCATGTAGGTATCCTTACCTACTTGCTTTGGAGGGATTAAGCAGTCTTCTTCATCCGTTGAATGTTAACTGAGAGTTCTGATAACCCAACCCCCCTTTAAATTTGAATTTCATACGCCTCAATAAATCCTACTTTAGCGAGGGTATATGTCATATAAGCAATATATCTACAACGTGTGGTTGGTTCTCGGGTTATAAGGCTGTGGTCGGAGTTCAGAAACTCTTGACGTTTCGTCCACAACTGTGGCGGACATCTTCAGAAGAAAATCTACAAATTTTAAAGTTTTTCTATAGTTTATTAAGATTGGGGGTATTCCAGTTTCTAATAAGTTATATCCCAAAAATTCCACTTACACACACATATAATATTATCCTCTTTTTACCTTTCATAGTAGAGATTTTTCTTTTAGGCTCAGGTAGTGTTAATACCAACATATTTGTAAAGGTTTTCATGCCTCATGTTTATGCACATCACGACTGTGTATGTTTTGCTATTTAGAAAATTGATAATAGTGAATGTAGTTAATACGAATTTCAGACAGTGTTCATATAATTAAATATATGCGTCATCTCACGTTGTTTTTATGGCACCCCAATTTTTTAACAAACTTTTAATATTCATATTTTAGGCTTCTGCAAGATGGCAGCATCAATATAGATTATATGAACTCCTCTTGATGTATAGAGTTTAAATGTAATACTTCAAGGATGACCACAAAACCCTGACCATTTTTTAAAATTTAGTAAACGTCAGATTTATTTACATAACGTCAGTAAAAATGATGTATCTATATGCAAAGATTTGCAAACTACCATTATATCTCGAAAATGACGTTTCTTCTTAGAATACCCTGTACAGTGTTTATTTAAAATAAATTAGCACCTAGTTCTGGTATAATTAGAAGTGGATTCCAGTTATTAATTTGGGATATTTATTTTCTTATTGCAGGAAGTAATGTGAGATAATTGATTAAACAAATATGTTTGATTTTTTGAGTTCCTTCTTTTGCATGGAAGATCTGATTTATCATTAAACTCTTAAGTTATTACATTTATTTCTACTAGTTATGATAGGCATGAGCAAAAGTTTACCGCAGAGAATGAATAAATTTTTCTTACATGATATGGAAATGTTATAAAAGGAAACTTTTTCAATTTACAACTGCTAGTAAAATATTGTAAGATACATAAAACATCTGCTTTCTTAATACTAGGGAGCAACTTCTGTTGGTTTTACTACAAATAACGTCATTAGTATTGTCAGAAAATCCTCCGAAGAAAAAGACTCAAACTCTTGGTGGAAAATTGGCACCAGCTATTTTTCAGACTCTTATAGTGACTTGGATTAAAGCAAATCTTAATGTAATGATTTCTCGTGAGCTATGGGATAAATTTTTGCATGTTCTTACTTCTCTTACAAGTTGGGAAGAACTTATTACGGAATGGGCGGTAAGTCTTATATTTCCCTACATGCAGTTAGATAATAATATTATCAAATTATAGAAAACAATGGATACTCTGACGCGAGTATTGCAAGGCATGTATATAATTTAGATTTATCAGATTTGCCTCTGGATCGTTTATCAGAGCAAAAGTCTAAGCGAACTCGCAGGGGTACTGTGAGACCAGAGAGCAACACCCCTGGTTGTACAAATGATTCCAATCATCCTCGTATATGTCGTCAGGATTCCATATTACCAGATGGACAGCATCTAATAAAACAGACTCGAATGGGACTACTAAGAAGTTTAAGTGAAACTAGTTTAGTTATGAAACGAAAGCCTTCACAAAGATTACAGGTATGTTAGTATTATTGAAGACAAAAATGAAACTTTAAAATTGCAATTTTGTTTCAAATATATTAGAACCGCCGTTCCCATTCGCTAGACAATTTACGACAACCTGATACAGATTCAACAGATCGAACTCGGTCACCAAGTCCGGCGCCTTCTAGCGGACTTGAAAGTACTTCCATAAAAGATTCTCCTATA
Organism: Sinelater perroti; assembly: GCA_036346155.1. Taxonomy (NCBI): domain Eukaryota; kingdom Metazoa; phylum Arthropoda; class Insecta; order Coleoptera; family Elateridae; genus Sinelater; species Sinelater perroti. The sequence continues at coordinate 30,691,733 of JARFIY010000254.1, read as the reverse complement.
CAGTTGGATGTTCTTACATCTGAAAACGGCTTGCAAGAAGTCTCCGGGGAAAACCGCGGTGTAGTATGTGGTGGTGTTGTACGAGGTTGGTTACCTGATGTCGCAGTTGTTTTATGGAAGCGAATGTTAGGAGCTATGGGTGATGTGAACCAGATATCTGAGCCAAAATTGCATGCACAAGTGTTTGAATATTTTGTTAAACTGGTTGATACACTGATAAAAATCAAAAACAATCAAGGCGTTTCTTCCGACAACCAGAGTACACCACAACCACCAGAATTAGTGCCACCACTTACACTTGTGTTGCCATGGTGCTTTGAAGCATTATCCCTTTCAAGTAACTATGAATTTGGGAAGTTGAATGCCTTAAGGCTATTGTGTACTGTTACACTTAACTGCGAGCCTCGGCATCAAACCTATCTTCCACATTTTTACAGGGCTCTGCATATGGGTTAGTGTGAATTTGGCTAAGAGTGAGTCATATTTCGTTTAATATGTTGAATTGCAGCATTGTGTGGAATGTCAAAACTGGCTCTAAACACTGTACTGCGATATATAAGCTCAAGATTCTTATCGTTGCAGTTACCTGGGTCATCTGTTCTTTTGCTTGATTTAATTCATGCTTGCAACATAGTATTAAATTCTACAGACATATCTGCTTCAACGCCTCGAACTGAAGCTGTATCCATATTAGGCAACTTACTGAGTTGTCCTGATGAACTGAATGAAATATCTGTACTGCAACCAGAACCTTTTGTACAAGTAATGACTTGTCCAGATATCAAAGTAAATATTATCTTTAATATATATAGTACATTATTTGTTACAATAATATGATTTTATTTTGAAATTGTATTATTAAAAAAAGCACTACAATATTTTATTACTTTAATGTTACATTATTTTTAGGAACATGTGGTTACAATTCTGTTAAGAGCTGGACGAAGAGAACCAACTGGGATGGCTCGCTGCATTGCATTATCTGCGCTTGGTATGTTTATTTATAAAGAGTTTACCAATCAAACTTTTCATCCGAAAGTCGCAGATGCCATTAATGTGTTACTTCTTGCTTTGAAAGTGAGTTATATAGTTGTTTTGTTTCTTTTTACATGTGCATAGGTTTGTTGCAGTTTAATAATAAAATAATAGCACAATTAGCCAGCAATATCTTATTCTTGCTCTGCGATCATGCTCCTAATTTGTGGAATCAGTATCCACGATTGGGAGATGCAGTAATTCGAACTTTATGTGCAGCTTTATTTCTACATGCTCCATTAGGCTCTACTGCTGGAGAAAGTGACAAAGCTTTAGGTACTGCTCTATTGCTGTGTTTAGGAGAATGGTGCATGAGACTAGGATCGGTTAGACTACTAGAAATTTCTGATTATGGAGAAGCACAGGAATCAACCTGCTTATTATTGTTGGTTTTTACGGTAAAAATTTTAGTAAAACATCTTTATAAACGTATTTATAGTGACTATTGCTTATTGCAGGTCCTACATAAAATAGTAACAGGTCAAACATCGATAGAAAACAAAAGTGGTTTAACACAACCTGGTTTAAATGATGATTTTGATCCTAATATACTGTTGGATGATCTTGACAAGTCATCTCCAACATATTCCCCATCAAAAAATCATCAATGTCAGCAGCTATTATTTTATGTGCCAAGTCTGTTTTAGCACACTTGGTCACACATTTAGGACATTTTCCAATGGCTATAGGTGCTGCTAGATTAAGCTCACTGGTAGCAGAACACGACGATGTACCGAATCTTGTGTCTGATGAACTATCAGCTACTATTTTTAGCGCACCTAATATACAAGTCAGTTTTTCTTAATAAGTTTAATACTCTTAATATGGCAGAAAAAATTTAAATATTTATTATATTTTTCAGTTGTTTGTGTTGACACCTAATGTTGTGACTAGTTTAATAGAGTTACCGACATTAGACTTACCAGGAGGTGGTGTAACTGCAGGACTTTCCACAGCTGATAAGCAAGTGAGAGTACTTTTAAGAGATCTTTCAGGAAAAGCATGCTGGGATGCATCAATTTTATATTGCAATCCGGAAACGTACGGGATAACAAACAGTGATGTTACTGAAGATAATTCTGTTGAAACTAATTCTACATCTGGAAAATGGGGTCCAATGAGTTTTATTCAACCTGAAAGCCTTATAGGTAGCTGCAGTATGCAGCCTCATTTACCTCAACGAGCCATGAGACATCGACCACCTAATGTATTACCTGATGCTAGCAATGCTGCACAAGATTTAGATCAATTAGATGATGTAAGTTGTTATATTAAAACAAAAAATAGCAGTGTTTATAAAGTTTTGTTATACTACAGTTACTACAATATTTGGGTTACACAAGTCCTGAATGTCTGGAAAATTTTGACCACAAATTAAATGAACCATCAATTTCTCCTATAATAGCTGATTTAGAACAGGAAGCAATAGGTTGTGTTATAAATCAAAAAAATTTAGAGGTGGAGCAGAGCAGACTAACTCAATTTGTCAATGCAATGGTAGGACACCCAGCAAGTAAGCCTAGCAGTCAAGTTCAAATTTTTGCAAAACTAGAATGTGAAATTGGTGCTGTACAACAAGGTATATGCAAAATTTTATTTTTCTTGTCAGTTTTTATTATATAGATATTAATCCAGCTCCAACAGGAGCCGTCGAACAAGCAGCTTTTCAACAATGTCGTGTATTATTCTCTCAGCTGGGTCTTGCTGGATGGGAAAAACGGCAACAATTGCATTTACTTAGTAAGACTGAACGTTTGCTTAGGGAGCTCAGAAATCTTGATACACAGAGATGTAGAGAAACCCATAAAGTAAATTGATTTTTTGCTGATAATAACATTTTCATCGTATGTTTTGTAGGTTGCTGTTATCTATGTGGCACCAGGGCAGGAAGACAAGAATTCTATTTTATCAAATCAGGGTGGCAGTGCAGAATATGAGCAGTTTTTAGCCGCATTAGCATGGGAGGTGGAGTTGGAGAGTCATACAGGTTTTCTAGGAGGATTACAAAGACAAGGTTCGACTGGTTTAACAGCTCCATATGTAGCTACAAGTTTTTTTGAGGCAATTTTTCATGTTGCCACTCGAATGCCTGGCGATACTCCTGAAGCTGTACTTAGTAAAGTAAGTTGCAAATAACTTTATGGTATTATCAGTGCATAAATGCATTCTTTCTTCCAATGGTTTTTAAAATGACAAAAAATAAAGATTTTTATTAAACAATATTTTATATAACAAAGTAATTGGTATAAATCTGTTGATAAAAATGAAAATGATATCTAACAAGAGAAGATTGTAAGGTGTAATGTTGTGCCTTAAATGTTTGGACTGGTTCATATATTTTTTATTGCAATTATATATATACAATTCTTACTTCAAATGCCGTTGATGCAATAGTTCTTGAATGATGAGAGAGGAATATTCAAAATTATTCTTTTTAAAGCTAGCCATAATTTTTGATATATCCAGGGACATTCGTTTCAAGATCATTTGTTACTTTATCTTTCAGTAGGTACATTAAGTTTAAAAATTAGGTATCAATGCATTAAAGCCTTTAATGATGTGGTATTCATTTCAAATTTCCACATTACTCATGTTTTTTAAATTTTACTTTTTAAATATAAACTGCTCTTCATAAAAGAATTCATTTGGTGGTTAATTAATGAGAAAAAAATTACAGACACAACCACCCCCATACCCACACATATTGTATCTATAATTGTGAATGCAGTCATTGCCTGCAGCTTTCCAGTTGTGAGCTTTCTAAATTATCTTTTGCAACACGTTGAGTGTGATATCAGTATCTCTTATGTTTTCTATGTTACTGCCATTCTTGGTCTCAATTTCTGCTTGGTTCGGTGTGATGGTGGTAATAGTGGTGTTTATGTTGTTCTTGCCATTGTGTACTCTACATCTATCCAAGATCTTATTTACTAGTTTTTTGAGTCATATTGACTTGGTTGGCCTTTTGTGAATTCAGACAGAAGTGTTGTCTTTTCTGATACATTCTATTCTGGTCTGAAGTCGTCTTTTCTACTGCAGTTGGTCGTGTTCTTTCTTTGTTACATCCATCGTTTTAGGGTAAGTTATGGAGCCATTGGGTTCTGCAGCTATTAATACAGCACAATATATAATAGTTTGAAATTCTTTGGTACTATCTATTGATTTCCAACTGTTTTAGTAAAATGTCAGCATTAAGGGTGCTTACTATGCTGTCTAACTTTTTAGATGTTCTTTGTTTGGATATTACTGGTCTCATTGTTGGGTTTGTGCCATTGTATTCTATAATTGTTTTTTTTAACTTTCTTTCAATTTCTGCAATCTCGGTTGTCCTTTGGGTGTGTTTGTGATTCAACTTTGTTGTTTGTTGTATCTCTACTGTTGCCGATGTTGGTACTGTTGTGTTCATTTGTATTTCGTAATTTAGTTTGCACTTGCAGTTTTATTTAGTTTATTAATGGTGGTGGGATGAGGTTATTTCTAATGATTGCGCGTACTTGATCCAATAAACACTGTTCTGTACTGTTCGTTATTGGATATTTGCTGTTGAATTAATTGTGTAGTTTGGTTTAGTTATTCTGTAGTACGTTGACATGATAAATTTGTTGACCTCTTGTGTCCATTTCATGCGTTTCTGTACTCTGACTGCTTCAGTGGTCCGTGGTAGGAGTGAATTTTCCTCCTAGGAAACTCTTTCAATAGTTATGCGTTGTGTAGACCATGTTGGGTTTCCATGATCTTGTGATGTGTTTGGTTGTGGTTTCTTTGGGTTGAGACCCGATCGTGGCCTGCCTGTTCAGCGCACGATCACCACCGGCTCGCATGCTGTCACCCTCAGCGGTGGTTCCAAGAGTGGTTTGGCGCTTCCCAGGCAGCAGGTTTCTGAGGCTCCTCAAATTATATTTCTGTGTATTTTATGGGTATTTGCCATTTTCCTGTTTGCCGTCAATGTCATTGTTGATGTTGCCCGCTCGACACTTTAGTTGGTATTAGCCAGACGTAAGGTTAGACTTTGAGGAGCTTATATTATTATTATTGTTATTATTATTATTATATTATTATTATTATTATATTATTATTATTATTATATTATATTATTATTATTATTACTATTATTATTATGAACTTTGGCAAGATCAAAAACAATTTACCTAGCATTTATGGATATGGAGAATGCATTTGACCGAGTGCCGAGAGCTAAAATATGGGAGTGCTTAAGAGAGAAAAACATAAATGAGAAATTAATAAGGATCACGAAATGTATGTACAAAGAGACAAGAAATAAGATAATAAGCAAGAATGCAAAGTCGGAAATATTTCACACAAATGAAGGAAGACAAAGTGGATGTCTCAGCCCATTACTTTTCATTGTCTTTATAGACTATTTAATACGAATTGTGAAGACAAGAACAAAACCCTTGGTTGTGGGATATAGAAAGATGGAGAAGGTTGTTATATCTGAATGTCCATTTGCAGACAATGTAGCGTTAATAGCGGAAAATGAGAAGGACCTTAAGGAAAATTTGCAGATGTGGAAAGAAGTTATTAGGCCAAAACGGAATAAAGATGAATAAGTCAAAAACTAAAATAATGGTAGTAACAAATGAAAAGAAAAAGTAAAGATCCAAATAGATGAAGAAAAAATAGAACAAGTGAACAACTTCTATTACCTGGGAGTAACTATAAAAGAAAGAGGAGAACAAAGTATAGAGGTGAATAGAAGAATAGAGTCAGCCAACAAAGTGTATCATGCACTGAGTAAAGATAAAAGTAAAATAAGGGCAGTTGAGATGAAATATCTGATAAGAGTAAAAGGTATAACCAAGCGTGATAGAATTAGAAATGAAGTAATTAGAGAAGAACTAAAGATTGAACCTGTAGAAGACTTTATTGAAAAAAGACAACTGGGATGGTGGGGATATCTACAAAGGATGAAAGAAAAAGCGCAGACACGGATGATCTGCGAATCCAAAGCAATAGGTACAAGAAAGAGAGGAAGACCAACACAAACTGGAATGATGCAATTGAAAAGCTACTAAAGAAGAAGGGGAAAATCGTGGACAGAGGCCAAAAGGTTAGTAGCAGATAGAAACAAGTTGAAATTTATATCGAACTGGAGGAGTTATTGTGTTTATCTGACAGCAATGTTTAGTGAAATATAAGACTGTGAAATGCTATTGCGAAAAAATTTAAGTGTAACCGTACATCCTTATGCGTAGATAGGTTTTTAATTATATACATATTTATTATAGTTGATTATATATATATATATATAATATGGATCTCGTTGTTGGGCAAAGGCCTCGCCAATCTATTTCCATGTGGATTTATTTTTTGTTTCTATCATCTGTGGTTGATGGCTTTTTCTTTCCATCTTCGATTAGGTCTTCCTTTTTTCCTCCGACCATGTCTTGGAGTCCATTTGGTAATCCTTTGTGCCGATCATTCTTTCTGCGTGGCCCGTCCAGATACATTTTAGTTGTTTGAATATCACCACAATGTCTTTTGTTTTAATTTTATTTCTTATTTCTTGAACCCTAACTCTAGCACTTAGTTTTGAAATTTAACATAGATCTTTCCATTTTGACATAGTTTTTTGCTTAGTGTCCAGGTTTGGGCGCCATATGTTGTAGATGGTATCATGAAATTATTAAATACACTTCTTTTTCAAGTTATAGAGATGTTTTTTAAAGACCAAAAACATTTCCAACCTATGTATGTTCATCTATTTACTTCATGATCAGTTTTATTTCCAAATGCGCTTGTTTGCCCAAGGTAGGAGACTTCTTTTACATATTTCAGTTTTTTGATGCCCAGCATTATATATTTTGATGGTCTGTTCAACATTAAGTTGGTTTTGCCAAGGTTAATTTTTAGACTCACCTATCCGCTTTTCTTGCTTTACTCTTCAGCATTATCTTTAGTGATGTACTACTTTCCGATAACAAGATTACATAATCGATAAACCTTAAGTTCATTAACTTTTTACTTTGTATCTCAGTACCATATTTTTCCCATTTTAAATTGCAAAAAGTTGCTCTAAAGTGGTCATGAACAGGTTTGGGGATAGAGGAACCCTTTGTTTTACGCCTCGTTCAATTCTGAAATCCTCTTCATTTGTTTCTAGTCTTATTTTTGCTTTAACATCCATATAATTTTTCTAAGACACATACTTTATACTTTTCCTACTGGATTAGGGCCTGAATCTGAGCTGTGTTCTGAACTATGAAACGCTTTAGAAAAATTCACAAAAGCTAGGTATAGTAGATTGTTATATTCTTGGTACTTCTCCATTCATTGGTAATAGTATGGAAATTGTCCATTGTTGAGAACCACTTCTAAATTCTGATTGCTCTGGTTGTTAGTTTTAATTTAAAATGTTAATTATTCTTTGTTTGATGATAGTTGCAAATACTATACCTGCCTTGATGTCATTTTCAAAACACACATGCGTGCGCGTGTGAGCACACACACATGCACTGTAGGAAAACAACTCTTATAGTACAAAAACACAATGTGGTAATGATCTTTTTATCTTTGTGTTGTGAAGGTTAATTACTTGTTAAAAATAAACAAAGAGTTAATTAGTATACTGGCCATACTTATATTTACAAAGCATGTATGTACTTGCAGTGCTTTTATGTGATAAATTTCTTATTTGTGCTTGTCTGTGTCAATTGCAGAGTATTGTATGAGTTCATTCAAAGATATTTTATCCTAAAAAAAGGTACTAGAAAAATCAATAGTAGGATTTCGACTGCAGGATAAAATCAAATGATTGGATTTGAAATTGAACTAAACTTATGATTTGGCACAACACATTCAAACCTTAAAATGGTAGTGGCCAAGATACCTTATAGACTTGGACTAAATCGAGAGATGATATTGACAAGATTTCAAATTGCAGGAAGACAAATATTAGAATAATAGCAGATTTAATAACATGGAAACAACTCGAGAAGGCACATGTACAGAGATGAAACACTTAAGGAAAAGATGACAAATGATCAAGCAGTTTATTTATTTTTTTGTTAGTTGTCACATAGATATTTTCTTATTACGTCCTATATTTTGAAACTCTCCTGCCATTGAAAAGGATGTATTTTTTGAGTTTAAATACTGTCAGTATTTTAAATTAAATATTGAAGGGTACCTATCCAAAGTTTAGTCAAATTCCATCAAATCATGTAGGAGCTTATGAAAACAAGCATACATACAAAAATGCAAATATATTTTGACTTTTGTGAGTGCTTTATTACCCGCTCTCAAACGAAAATTTTCTATCGCTTGCGGTTCGGGTCGGCACGGAAAGGCACGAACAATTGACAGCAATAGTTGAACTTTGACCTGTGTGACAGCAGCAGCAGCACTCATACTTTTTTTATATATATAATTAATATAGATAAATATATTAAAACTTTAAAATGCACGTATTTTGATGGGTTTTGATGGGGCAGGAGCTTATAAATAAATAAATGAAAATAAGGCTGAAAGTTTTAAAAATTTGATATAACTAAAGTTCCACATGAACAGAACATATATTTGTAGAATTTAACGTTTTATTAATCCAGTAAATGTAATAGAATAAAAATATTTTCTTATAACAATATATAAGAATCAAAAGTTAAATCATATACACATGATTTTAACTATTAAGTGTTATGAATTTTATATCTAACATTGTTATGGATGCCAATGACAAAATCTTCAGATTGTTTTGCTAGCATGACTAAAACTGTAATTAAAGGTTATTTAAATAGTAAAAAAAAAACAAACTTTCAGACAAGACATCTAGGAAACGATGAAGTTCATATAGTTTGGTCAGAACACAATAGAGAGTACCGTCGTGATATAATCCCCACAGAATTTTGTGATGTTCTTATAGCTATTTATCCACTTGGAAATCATCTCAATCGTGTCACAATTAACTGCAAGCCAGAGGTATGTAATACAACCGATAGTAAATGTTATATAATAGTTATTTATTTTGTAATCACGCAGGTACCATACTTTGGGATTTTATTTAATGAAGCTATTATAGAAAGCAATATTCTTGCTGGCTTAGTGAGAGCTACTATAATTTGTGCTAGTCGAGCTAAAAGGACTACATTGCCGTTTTATCAGCAGTAGTATGTATTTTTCAATTTAAAAATTTTGTTACAATATGTTGGTTTTTAGCTATGAAGAGAGAGCAAGATCATTAGATACAGTGATGACAAAACACAGAGATAACACTACATATGAGGACTTTATATCACGTATTTATAGTCCCATCTCAATACCTAGTCCATTCTGTACAGCAACAGCGGCTACTGGTAATAGAAATGATGGAGTGGCATACACTTCTAGCACATCGATGCTTGCTGCTGCTTTATTAGATTCACATAAAGTGTGGCAAAAAGCAGAGCAGAAATTTAGAGGCAAGTTTTCTTAACTCTACTTCTTTTACATATATTTATGACTTTTTTCTCGAAAATATAGTGTCTGACTCAGCAAAAGGAGTGTGGTTTAATAGTTCCGACATATCGCAGAATGTAGAGTCTACAAGCATATCTCCACGACCACTTAAGAAACTTTCTACCAGCTTAAAAAATGTTCCAAGGAGGTCTCTTCGGCAGGATTTGTCAAATGATTCTCCACCTGAAAGTCCCATGCAATGTGTCCGCAGGAAATAACTGAATGGTTTGTATAAAAAAAAAACTTGACGTCAGAACAGTATTGTTGTAAAGTTATATTGTTGCACGAGCATTCAATATGGATATTTTGTTTTAATAGCTTTTGTAAATACTTTAAAGTGATATAGAGTTTAATAGATATAAACGGTTTTAGAGTCGGCAATTATGCATAGAACCATATGAGATTAATTGTATATACTGGTATTATTAGCACTGCAATTATTAACATGGCTTAAATATGAAATGATAACACCAAATTTTTAGATGTTTATGCTAAATTTAAAAACATTGTTAAGGTTATTTTTTCGTAAATTTTTATTTTCTGAAGCCATAGCATTTAAAATAAATTCACTTGACTGAAGTAGACTGGAAAATTACATAACTTATTGTGTGACATTCCCTAGCTACAAAATACTATTTAATTGTGTAACACTATTTACAATTTTTTTTTCAATTTTATACAATTTGATCTTATTTTTATTGTTACAATCATTAAAAGAATGTTTTTCAATTTTAATGAATTCTCTTATAAAGCTTTATGTATGTGCATTGTTTTATCTAAGTAGAAATATTTATTTATTATGTATTTTTAGCTGCAAGGCCTTGATGTTCACCTATATGTGTGAACAGGTTTAATACATGTTATTGGTATTATATTTTCTGCCGATCATGCTATAGTACAATCACTTAAGTATAGATTTTGAAAGTACATAAATCTCTGTCTGTTATCTAATTTTGATCACAGGCATGTTGAAAACATTTACTATTTTACATTTTCCAATTTTTGTAATAGTGTGAAATAGATGTTTGCTTTTGTTCCGTTTTTTTTTTGTAAGTATATGGTTGATGGAATTGTTAACTAAGTTTAGTATGTTGTGCAGTATTAACGTTTCATTTAAATTTTTGTAATTACAAGATATATACACATTTTTGTGAAATGTGAAAGTACTTATTCATATGATTATTGTAATCTAGCATATGCTTTCCTAATAAATTATTAATAAAAAAATTATTTGTCTTGATATTGAATGGGAAAAGAAAACACTTTCATCTCAAACCAAAAGTTACTCATCTGGCTGATAATGAGAGAGACTGAGAATATATAATACTATGATGTACAGGGTGTCCTAGATTTGATGGGATTTAGGGGTTACACCTATTTCTGTAGGAATTAGAAAAAAAAAACTAGTTACGCACTCATGTGTCCGTTTTTGAAAAGAAATCGATTGGTGCTAACTCCATCTCGATATCTCTAACAGTTTTTGAGATATGGGCTAAGTTATTTTTGATGGATTTCTATAAAGTGCTATAACTTCGTTGTTGACGAATATTTTTCAAAACTGTAAGAACATTTTTGACGCAGATTCTTATGTGAATTCCGATACTGTTAAAATTATTTTTTTATCTTTTAACAGTTTTTAGATATGTCAAACTTGTATTTTCAACGAACTTAAAAGTTCGTTACTGAATTCTATATGTCTGTCTGTCGGTCCGTCACAAAATTTGAGATTTTTTAAAATTTGAAAATGGATTCTTATAGGAATTTTTACGCTGATTTCGAATTCAAAATTAAAAAATTTCTATCTCGAATAGTTTTCAAGATATTCGACTTCGAATTTCGAGAAAATTTTCGACATTACGATTTTAAATGTGGTTCTTATAGGAAATTTTAAGCTGAATTCGAAAATGAAGTTGAAAAAAATCTGGTGTGATCATCACACGCCTTTCCTTATCCTATTATTATATATTTTACCGGGTCCATCGTCTCAGCCCTGCGCTGCTCTCGTCCCGGAACTTGTTATTTTAAAAAAGGGCGAAGGCGCGAGTCCATCGTCTCGGCCTTGCGCTGTTCTCGTCTAAAAATTTGTTAATTTAAAAAAGGACGAGGCATGAGTCCAAGACTCGAAAGCTGATTAAAATAAACAGTAGAAGACAATAATTGACTCGTACTTAAAATTTTGCTACGTCGTTGAAGGTAACCGTGCGAGCTCTGTCGCACGGCCTTCCTCATTATCGCCTGCTCCCTCTTAGCGGCCAAGCGCTCTCCCCCCCTCCACCCCGTCCTCCTGCAGTCGGCCAGGAAGCTCTCCAAGCGCGTTGTGATTGGTCCGTTTAATTTTTAATCGGCTATAACTTATTTATGTGACCTCGGATCAAAAAATTTTATTGTAATTTTTTGTTCGTCTCGGTCTGATCTATCCGGTAATATAAATTTCCCGAAACATTTTATGAACACCCGGTATATTAAAAATCCTTAGCTTCAATTTTTTTTCGAGTTCCTATTTTACCAACTTTTATTTTAAATTCATGTTTATCTCGTGATAACAAATCATTTTTATTTTCATAAATTTTTTGTATCTTCAACCGTTTAGATTAGTGACCGCTTTTGCGACCTTACGACCAAACGACTTGGCAGATTTTTACCAAAAGCTTCGCACTGCGTCCCCTACCTACAAGTAACTTGCATACCAAATTTCAAGTCTCTAGCTCTTACGGTTCTCGAGATATTCTGTTTACTGACAGTCTGACAGACAGACACACACACACACACACACACACACACACACACACCAATTTCTCAAACCAACTTTTTTCGTGTCCTGAGGCTATATTTCGCCCAGAAATGTGAAAAACTGGGTAGGTCAAATTTGCGTCGATTACATTACTTTCCTTATTATAGGATAAGGAAAATAAAATTCTATGTCGAATAATTTTCGAGATATTCGATTTCGAATTTTTAAGTTCGTTCTGGGATTGCTTACAGAGCAATCTCTTCGCCGGCCCCATGTTTTTAAATGGGAACCATAGTTGGCGGCTATGTTACATGAGTTTTTCCTGCTTCTAGATAGCATTTTACCATGTCTGGTTTTTCAAAATACTCGCACATTTTCTTAATTGTTAACAATTTTTCACATTTTTAATACAAAAACAATTTTGTTTTTCTAACTTGTTTTCACTTTTGTTTTCAACAACAACAAGTGATATAGAAGAAACAGAGGAAGACCACCCAATAGATGGTACAACGATATAAAAAAAGTGGCCGGATTGAAATGGATACAGGAAGCTCAAAATAGGACCAAGTGGAAGTCAATGAAGGAGGCCTTCGTCCAGTTATGGACCGAAACGGGCTAAGAAGAAGAAGAACCTGTTTTCATACGTTGTCTTGGAAGCCCGCTATATTACGGGGGAGATCCATAAAATATTTAAAAGTAATGATGAAGTGGCTATAAATATCACAATGTTGAAAATAAAGGTAAACTATATATTTTTGGGAAGCCCAAAAAATAAGCAATTTTTTAGTGACAGCCAAGTATGGTTCCATTTAAAAAAATACAAGTTTGACTTATATCTCAAAACTCTTAAGAGATAAAAAAAATACTTTTAACACTATCGGAATCCTCGTAAGAATCATCGCCAAAAATGTTCTTACGGTTTTGAAAAATCTTCATAAACAACGACCAAACATGAGTTTTGGCTTGTATCTCCAAAACGGTTGGAGATATTGGGATGAGGTTTGCGCCAATCGTTTTCTTTTTAAAAACGGATCCATGAATGCGTAACTAGTTTTTTTCTAACTCCTACGGAAATAAGTGTAACTCCCAAATCTCGTCAAACCTGGGACACCCTGTACTGTAGACACCTTCATGTTAATATTTTTGTAACCATGGATTAAATCATCAATGCGAATAATAGGACAATCTGGCAATATCACTTTGGGAATCTATTTTTGTGTTATAATTTGAGTTTTAGGTAAAGTGAGTTTATAATATTTTGTACGTTTTGCAAGTTGAGATACTATTATAGTTATTGTAAAATAAATGTATGTACATAATGAAAAGTGAAAATAAATTGGGATTTTAATCTTAAAAGCTGATTTTTTGGGCTTAGTTAAAATTTTGAAAACAAATTAAACAACTTTTTTGCAGTCATCGTTTATTGATTTCTATTGTAATTGATAGACAAAGAAGGTTATTCCATAATATAAAACAAATAATGTAGTCAGTTTTAGGCTTCTATACCTGAAAGGGTGGCCTAATGAAATCGGTGCGGACGTCTTTCTGACTCTCAAGAACTACTGAACCTAAAGACGTAAGGGGGGTATCATTCGAAAGCCCATGGCCTACCGGATTCACATCCGCGAGCTGGTATAGGTGGGATGGTCCTACAACAATGCAATAAGAGTTTTTAGCGGACCCAGCTTCCAATATTCCTTATAACTTTTGATCAAGACAGCTTCCAAGCTGCAAACCAGCTTCTATTTCTGACATCTGTCATGCCTTATAATTTTTGATCTGTAATAGAGAAATAACGTTTTCAGTATTCAACTAAGGACGCCAAAAATCACTCTAATCGGAAAATATCGGAGCTCTGGACATTGATGAAAAAGGAGTTCCATGTCCGTACTTGTTTGAAAACGAAATGTGTATTGATTTGAATTGTTTTGTTGAACACTTTGCTGTTTTGCTCAGATAAAATTGAATTGCATTGAATAGTGTTAAAAATTTTCGAGAAACGTGAGAAATATAGAAAAATTGTAAAATGACAATTATAACATTCAGTTTTATTTTATATATTAAATTTAATAAAAAGCTTGGGTAAGATAAAAGGTACACAAGCAAACTTACAAAGTATGCACACTAATTCTTATTCTCTGACTTGTACTGTTTATTTTAGAAACGGAAGGTTTTTGGATACTACGATTTCGATCTGTTCCTAAATTTTGGTCCCTAAAAACTGGATCACTCTGTATGTATAGTGCTATTTCTGGTTAGTTTTCTGTCAAATTCAAGGTTATCAGTCTGAGTTCAAAAAGCTTAGAGATGGTCGTAGGAGCTTTTCCTGCAGCAAAACTTGGTGCTTTGTTGTTAAGACAAATTAGTAAGCCCATAGCAAATTATTTAAAAGAGAAAGCAAAAACGACCCCACTGTTCAGGACCTATATTTGCATGCCACCTGCACAATGTAAGTTGAGGTTAAAAATAACAGCAAGTTTTTGTCAGGGCTATTTCATAGTTTACAACTGGTGCGAAGTGAAAACAAAAATGTGGATACTCAATTTAGGTAAGCCAGTAAATATTCCAGTATTGAACGAAGCCATGGCTATAGAGTTAGGAGCCAATTTGCTAGGCGAAGCTGTGATTTTTATTATAGCAGCTGGGGTTTTAATATCGGAGTATAGCAGGTAAATGTTATTGTTAATAACAACTGTTGTAACATTAATATCAATTCACGATTTTAAAACTTGTTTAAATGTTGGGAAATAAGAGTTTGATTTGAAAAAATTAATTTTATGACTGGTTTTTTTTAATATAATTTGCAAGTGCTGAAGAACTGTTGCCCATTTGTATGACCAAAGAATGTTTGTATATATGGCTTGATATTTCCCTGTTTGGCTTATATAGGTTCTTTTGCAGTCTTGCCTTATCTCCTACGTGGGGCATCAGAGTCTTACAATTACTATTACATTCATAAAATAGGCATAACATTGTTCTCAATCATTTAGATTTTGCACATGTTATTTACATGCCTCATCCACAACAAAAGGTATATTATATTATCAAGTTAGCAAATTTGAAGGGACGTATTGTTGACCTACACGAAACAAGTGTTTCTTTATAAGAAATAGGCTGATTAATTGGCCACTATAGCTGTGGCGTAAATATGAAACCACTGGGTCAAAGAAGGTACTCATTTGTAAAGACCAAGGTCTGGAGCAGTGTACAGGACAACTAACCAGGAGGATCATCATCTTCAGGCTGTAGAGAAATTTTAAGTGCCCTAGCACAATAATGGTGAACCATTGCACAGTACTAATTATCTATTTCCTCTGTTCGACATTCATTACTCACAATGGGACTAACAGCATGTCTTTTATTGCGACTACCATTGAGTTCTTTGCATCAGCATCGAAGGTTGCAATTGGCAATAGAACTGTGTTTGTGGATACACGAGTGTAATCGAATTGTCTTCTCTGAGGAAGCCATATTTTGATTAAACTGAAACAATGGTCAGATATCAATACGCAATAGACGCGGAGAAAGGGAGTAAGAAGCATTCATATGAGACATATGACGCTAAGTATAGGTATTATAGTATGGGGAGCTATCAGTTATGATAAGTCACTTCTAACGAGAGTTAAGAGGCAACATTACTACTCAGACCTACATTGTCTACAATGTCTTGTAGGTACATAGGTTTGATATTCTTCTCCACAATCTTCTATTTATCACTTTAGTTTTCTAGTTTTGAACCTCCCTATTTTATAGGTACCTATTACTATCTCTGCCTAGGTCTGCCTCTTCTTGTTTCATTCTATTTGACAAACATTTTTTTTAACTATTCTTTCATCATCAAATCTGTTTATGTGACCTAACCGTCTGATTAGTTGTGGTTTCATAAGTTCATTCGATCCACTTGGCTTTCAATCTAAACTAATCACTTTCTCATTGTTTCTTTCCCATTCCATTTTTGTCTTTTGTTTTCATATATTCTTAAAAATTTGCGTTCTCACATCTTTAATTTTTGTTGCCCACCCTTATTTAGCATTCACATTTCACTCGTGTAAGAAACTGTTGGTCTTGTCAGTTTTATAGATGCACACCTTTGTGTTTCTGGAAATGTCTGTAACTCTCAACACTGCGTTTAATATTACTACACCTCTAACTTTTTTCACGATTTGTACTTCTAATTCCTTGTCATTTTTTCTATCCTTTGTTATTAGCACCTTCAAATAATTATATTGTTTTGCTCTTTCTAGTCTTATCTTCTCTTCATTCTCTATTTTGACAGGTATTACTGCTGCCTTTCTTCTTCAATACGTATTTGGTTAAGCAACTCTTTAAATTGTGTTCTCTCTATCTTTCTAATATCTTTTCATCAGCGCCTATGATTTTCTTGTCTTTAAAAACCTTAATTTTGTGAGTGCGTGGGTGCGTGTGTATATTATTTGGTATTCCCACAAATGCTTATACCACACTTCTGGATACTGCCAAAGAATCTATATAGGTTAAACAAACTAGCAAATATCTAAATATATGAGCACTGTTCTGGCCATTTGAAAACTTGGCTCTCCTGGAGCTGAATTGATTGGAATTATACAGTAGATATACTAGATGATCTTTGCTGAACACTCACTTGTACAATTGTTCAGAGTTGTCAGCATGGGTCTTCAGCAAGTATCTGTTGGACACCTCTGTTTAGAAGTAACCTTCTGTGTTAAACTATTTTATTTTATATAATTAACAAGAGTATATGGCACTCAGTTAACCAAATAATAAATGATATTTTTTAATAAGAAACATCCAATAAATGTCTTTAAAGGTCTTACAGAAAAGAGGCAGCTAAGGAAGCAGCGAAACAAGAGGAAATGAATGCGTTAAATACAGAGTTACAAGAACTGTTTTTTCAAATGGAAGAGCAACGTGTGCAAATGAAAGAATTACTTAGAGTAGTTTCTGAATTAGGTATGAAGAATGAATGATGCCAATCTAGAACATTAATAATGTTACCTTTTTAGAATCTCGAGTGATAACAAAACCTCATAACTCTGGCACAAAAAATGAAAATAACTCGCAAAAACCTCCACGGGATTCTGATACATCTTCCATGCTTCCTGCAACCAAAGACTCTATCAAAAATATATCAACTCTGCCGTACAATTCCAAACAAGTTTCTGACAATAAATCATCTACTCTAATAATGAAAGCGATTGAAATAGTTGAACACGACTTTTTAAATTATAACTCCCAGCACAATCCTAGTGTATTAACTTCAGCCTTAAATTATCTTTATAAAGACATTTATAAACTTCCATCGACTGTGAATTAAAGATATAAATAAATAGTCGGTGGCATGTTTTATTTTATTTGTAAGTAATATTATTGTAATATTAGTATAAGTAAAATGTATGTACATAATTTATAAACAATCGCCTACTAAGTGAATATTAGTTTTTGTTTATAGTAAAATTTTATTAATCCTGAAAATAAAAATATGAAAAACATACTTATGTTACATATTTTATAATTGCGTTTTATTTATCATATTGAAGATACTTGAAATGTTTCTTTTTAAACATATTATTAATTCTTGTTTGAAGTAATCCAACATCCGGTGATGCAGATTTGGAATATCTAGAAGACTGCATCTTAGTCTTGTGTTTACATTTTGATGTTATTTCTGATTTGTATGACATTGTTGAACTCCGATCTGAACAAGGTGATGTCGTTCTGATATATCTTGGTGATGGTGCTGCTGTTATAGGCAAATTTAATTGAAGTGCTCTATTTGATTGTTTTGTACTGGTAGAACCATTGCGGCTTCTTGACCGGTTGGTGTCTGATAACCTGTAAAATTTTGTTTTTTTATTAAAAGTCTACAAGAGGGAAAGTAACATTTTGGAGTTACTGGATTAGTGGTGAAACGGATCTGGATCTTGGTTTGCGATGATAAATCTGCCCGACCTTTTTAATTGAAGGTGATGGTTTTTTTTGAAAAATTGCATTACGTGTTGGCTCGTTTAATTTTGTCATTGATAAGTACTTGCTTTCATTTTGTGCTGCAAAACTATCTAGGAAATATTATTTTTGAAAGTTGCCTTTAAATTATTATGTTCTTACATGGAAGAAGTTTGAGAAAGTGATTGGAGTTTTGATCGTAGATTCCTTTCTGAAATTCTTACGTTTTCCAGCTGTTTCATCAAATGTGCGTTTTCATTTTGTAGTTTTTCCAATAATTTATGATGGGAATTCCTCTCTGATACAAGGTTTTTTTCTATTTGCGTTATAGCTTGTTGAAAAATTTGGATATTATTGCTTGGATTCGTTTTAACTATTTTTGATAAATAGTGTAGTTCTTCAGTTAGTTGTTTATTTTCCAAAGTCAATTCATCTATGCTTAATTATGAAGATTTTTTGTAGAATAAATATTTTTCTGGATATGAAAAAATAAGAAAAAAGAATGACAACATACCTACCGTTTATGAAGCGTTTTAATTGTTTCACTGTCATTGGAACGATTTTGGGAAATTAATTGTTCTTTGGCTTTTTTTAATTCGTTTTCAAGTTTCTTAATTGTAGCCTGCAAAATGAATGGATCTGGTGGGCCGCAATATTCAAGAGGTAGAGGATAATTAATTCTGCAATAAATATTCTGTTCAAAGGGAGGCACGGGCTCTTTATTGAAAATAGTTTGATAACCATAATCCAATTTTTAAAGCTGTATACCTATGTACATAGGCATCCATAGAATTTTATCGAGTGGATTTAAGATTTTACACAGTTGTTAATAAAACTAAATTAACTATTATCTCGTTTTCACATAAGTTTTGCTATCTATATTTTTTATATAAAGCAAACAATAATCGATCATGCTGCCTATGACACTTAAAAGAATGCTTGTTTGTAATAATTTGGTAGTTTCGGTCGGATGCAGTATTGTTAATAAATTTTGAAAGTTTTGAAAATGGAAAGACGAATTAAGCTCATACAATGAAAATTCATTATATGAAATTCAACTTCGTCACAAACCAACAGAAGTACAAAAATATATTGCAATGCTTAAAGGGGAACTGCACTATCAGTTACATGACCTTTCAAATGGTTAAACGTGGCGGCTATAATTTTTTAAATCGGCCTCGTTCAGGAAAACCTATGATGAATTTGAAATCTACATCTAAAGTTCTTTGAGCCAATCTAATTACATGTATTCATAGGTTTCGAACTGTCTGCAAGTCCGGAAAGCGGAAGCCGCTTTTATACTTTCTGAGAAAATTCACGACGTAGGGGTCGTCATTATT
The DNA here is from genome assembly GCA_036346155.1 of Sinelater perroti. Classification (NCBI taxonomy): domain Eukaryota; kingdom Metazoa; phylum Arthropoda; class Insecta; order Coleoptera; family Elateridae; genus Sinelater; species Sinelater perroti. Next base: position 30,672,230 of record JARFIY010000254.1, on the reverse strand, counting down.
GCAAGATTTCACTCTGCCCATATAATATAGTGTTCTTTTGTTGGTCGAGTATTTGACGAGTACGTAAACATTACAATGGATTGCGTCGTCATCCAACAGCTTAAAGACAACGTCATCGTCTTGAAATTCGTCTAAAAGATCGGACAAATTGTCAGAAAATTTCGTCTCGTGCAATATTCTGGGGTAATTCCACATCGTAATCTAAGGAGTCACTATCTATTTTCTTCAACTTTTTCTTTGGTGTCTTCCTTTTACATTTTTCTCCAACTTTTGCTTCTTTTTCTTCGCTTCACATTCGTTTGTCATCACTTTTCTTTTCGTGTTTCTTTTCTCCAACTTTTGTTTCCTCAGCGCTTCTAATTCTTGAATTCTCTCCTTCTCCTGTGTGCTTGTGTAAATTCTCGATTTATCTAGTCGAGATTTTCCATTCGTTTCTCTGGGGGCCGCTTTTGGGAATGATCTGATGATGACGTCGACGAAAAATATTTTAATTTTCGGTTTCGTGGCCTGACTTATCAAGTCATTTAACATTGTTCTAATCATCAGAGTCATTTCGTCCAGTTCGGAATCGGTCACATTGATAGTGCTAATGCGGATAGATGAAATAAAGGAATCGTCCGGAATAGAAACTGATGGGATTTCAGACCCCTTCCCTCGAATTTCAGGATCTGCCCAATCTGTGGCATACGACCCCATGAAATTCTCTTCACCAAGAATCATAGAATTAATAAGCCACAAGCCAGTACTAAAATAGCTGCTTATGATGTTTTGCGCGTAAAGCTATACAAATAAGGATCTGCAGTGAGTTTAGCAATATTATGAATTCCAATTCCAGGATTTGAAATTATAAAATCATTAAATGTAGCCTTGCATCTGGTCTTGAATGGCCCATAAATGCCCTTGTCAAGTGGTTGCATTTTGTGGGTACAATGGGGGTGTATGAAAAGAGAACTATACCATTTTCGCGAGAATAGTTTATAGCCTGGAGTGATGTGTGTGTTTCATGATTGTCAAGCAACAAAATAATTAGATTTTCTTGATTAGAACCAGTGTTTTTGAATATGCTCCAGTAAACCTACAAAAATTTTTGTTGTCATCCACCCTGACTTCTCTGCAAAACCTATTGCCCCAGGAACTGAACCAAACATGAACTGGTCCTTCATACGAACACGAAGAAATGCGTATGTTGGAGGTATGGCATTTTCAATGGTAGAAATAAAGTCACACAGTAACTAATACGCTTTCAGCTGAGACGCACTGATCCACTCTTTTTGTCCCTGTTGCGGCAATAACTTTAGGAACCTGAAGAACGGTTATGATTCCTGCTTCGTCGGTATTCCAAATGCGATTAGGGGGAAAATTATATTTATCTTGAACTTCCGTGTAATTCTTGAAAAACGAATTGACATTGGATTTGTTGAAAGCTGCTGCTCGTGCAATGCTAGTGTTTTCCACCCTGCGGTAGGAAAGCCTCGGATGACGATTCATAAAGGATCGCATCTACACCTCTCCAGCCATCTTATTTTCATTCCAAGTTTGTGGAATTTTTTTGCTCAACTTGTTTGCATATTCATATGCTAGCTGCCGCGCAGACTTGCAAGTCAGTCCATAAAATATTTTGGATGATTGTTTCAAGTAAATTTCCATCTGTTCTTCTCGTGGAGGGAATACTTGACGGGTAGCGTACTTCGATAATGAAGATGCATCCTTATCTGAATTACTGCTTTCATTTCCCGAGTCGGTCACGTTTTTCTTTTTCTACATTTTTACAAGTTAGTAATGAAGTGTTGACTTTGGTATATTAAAAGTGCTTGCAGCCATACGAATCGACATTTGGCAATTGAGCACGGTTTTAACAGCCGTTTTCAAATCATTTTTCGAAATGTCAGGGTGTTTTTTCTTTTTAATGTATTTACGGACCATCCTAGAAAGTGAAATGAGCTGTAAAGATAGATTTTCTTGTGAAATGGGGAAAACGGGGCACATTCGGACAGTCCGAAGCTGCCCCACCCAATTTGTCCGAACGTGCCCCACGTTTCAAAAACACATAAATGGCTTAATATAAATTCGCGCCTAGTTTGCTTATACTGTTTTATGAAGTTATGTATCGGTAAAAGCATAAATATCTATGTTAAATAGGATAAATCTTACCTTAATGTTGTTCTTAAGCTGTGAAAGCTTACGATGCCTGTAGTAAAAGTTATGAGGAAATCTATTTTTTAATTTTCTCAAATAAATAGATTTTGCGTGATCGAAGTTGCTCAACGTTAACGCACTATGAACTATTACCACATGAGGGTGTGTCTTATTAAAATGGTCGGCGTTGTAGCAATCTAAGGCAATAAATTCGGAGGTGCCCCATGTCCGAACCTATCTCACCTTACCCTATTAAGTTAGAATGAACTCGCAAAACAAGATGGGTTATCCTTTATACTGTATCCCACAGAACAATGTTTGCTTTGTTATTTCAGACTAATTCTGTTCCGTTATTTTCAAGGTTTTACTTTCGTTTAATTTGATTTTGTATCTTGTATAGTTAATTTCCCTACATTTTACAATTTCTGATGTCGTAACCTTTTTCGGTTGACCGTTACGTTCATTGTTTTCGAATAACTCATTGAACGGCCTTGTTTAAGTAATTTATTCCACTTGTAAACCATAGTTTTGAAAGGAGTAGATTCTTCAGGATACATCATTATCTTGTTTTATAACAAAAATGTGATCGCCGCTCTGTGCATTATTTTATCTATGTTTATTTAAAAAGTGCCACGAGTAAATTTAAGTAAATGACAATTGTGTAACTAAAACAAATGAAAGTCTATACTGAATAAAGATTTGGTTACTTGATTACTCAATAAAATTGGTACATCCCTTATTTTCTTTTATTGCACAACTTATGTATCTTTAATTGATTAGATATTTCAAATCTTATCTTAAACAATCAGAAGAAATAAATGTATGTATTCAAAAATTTTAAAAAATAATAATTGTGTAATATTTTATAATAAAATATCACAAAAATCTTCGTCACCTACATCGCCAGTAGTAGAATCGTCCGAATTCAAATTAATTACAAGCTCTAACTTACATATTATTACATCTAAAATTGGACATTGTATGTTTTTTTGCAATTTTGTCATTGTCTAATGATTATCCTGTAGGTTAACAATTTTTAACTTGCATCTATATTAATTTTATTGTTTAAATTACAATAGTATAGGAGATATCGTGTAAATCCATTACTTTTTACTATTTCACTAATTATATGTGCCTTGGATGAGACTGTATTCACCAACTCGAATAGTTGGACATTTAATAATTCCTCCGTTGTAGATATACTTTCACTGTATAGGTGATGTCTTCTTTTTTACAGCTTTGTGTTGTTTCCTATTTTTAATTTTACGCCGTGATAAGGAGCACTATCCATAACAGTAACATAATTCTTTTCTAATCACAGACGCACATTTTTTAATCAGGCTTTAAAAATTATTGGATATTTCACAATATTAAATATTAATTTATCTTGTAAATCAATATACTATATGTTGCTATCTATATGTTCTATAATTATTCTTTTTTTTTTTGCTACATGGATCCCTAATAGTAGTTGAAAGACCTTCTGATAAGACTTTTCTTATAGTTATAACTGCTGTATTTTTTCAGTATAATAATTTTTTTATATAAGCTTTTTAATTACGTTTGCTTTCCTGTGTTTGTTTCCTTTTGCATTAAGTTTTTACAAGATTTTACAGAAAGTTATTTTAAATTCTTCTAGAATTAAAAGTTTATTTCTAAGGGAGAAAATATGAACATCACATGTTTTTGTAGTTTTTGACATTACATTTGGACGAAATTTTTTTTTTCTTAAATAAATATACTAAATCACTACCTTTAACTTCCTCAATATTATTCTACATCATATTAGCTTCAGTTGCTTAGCTTTATCAATTTTTTAAACACACTAAAATTTTTATTACTTATAATAATAATAATAATAATGGTAAGCTTTAGGCCCATCGGAGAATAGCCTGCAAACTGAGAGGTTAAGGCTCTCATATATTCGTTTTCTTTTTTTGCCCGCTTGCCGTGTACCATCTGATACGGGGCGATGTGGCAAGTACCGCGCCTTAGACGACCGCCATTATTACCCCTTGTTCGAGTGAATGCAGGCACTCAATTATTTATAGTGACTGAGTAGGCTACCCGCCAGTGTTCAGAGAGCTCCGGGAATGGTATAATAATAGTACAAACAACATAAACTTGATGAGTTTTTTACAGTGAACTAGTAGTGACAATGAAACAAAATAAGCTGACACTCGATAATTATTTTGAAAAGTGACCATTACAGATTGCTATCAAATAAATCAACAACAGTTCTTATAACTCATGAACAATTCTCCAGTGTAATACAGATTTGTGTCTTAAACAATTACAATGAAGATTAAAGCTTTCCTGTGCTTTGTATTATTACTTTCTAATGAGTGAAGTATAGTTTATTTTTAATATTCTCTATAATTAAGTGATAGTAATAACTAGCTTTCAAAGATATGTTATATACACGCATCAGTAAACAGCTGCCGCCCGAGCGGATTCTTGCTAGGGGTCAAATTTTTAACTTTTAACTAGCGAAAACTGACTGAAGGAATAGTAGTAGAAATGTAATTTTTATATGCGAGTGTTTTTGGACTCTCTTGCCATTATGGAACAAATGTAATTTTTTTATCGCCTCCATTTCGGAAATATACTTTTTTCGACCACCCTATATAGGATGCAAGATAAATTTATTTACTAAAAAATGCCCCTTTTTAGGCTCTATAACTTGATAAAAGAGCCGTTTTTCTATCTCCTGTCGTTTCGAAAATATAAGAATTTTTTTAAAATTCAGGGCCGTTTTTGGACAGGAAGGCGGCGGCTAAGGTATGAGTTATTAAGCGTTTTTTGAGCTGATTATATAGTTTTATAGTTTGGTCTGCACTATAAGTCGCTAGCTGTCAAAATAGGTTTTACCTTAGAACCCCGATTGAGCCATTAAATGGAGATTAGGTTTTAATTAAACTTTGCAGGAAGAAAGCTTCGCACTGCGTCCCCTACCTACAAGTAACTTGCATACCAAATTTCAAGTCTCTAGCTCTTACGGTTCTCTAGATATCTTGTTTACTGACAGACCGACATACAGACACACACACACACGAACCAATGGCTCAAACCAACTTTTTTGGTATCCTGGGGCTATATTTCGTTCAGAAATGTGAAAAACTGGATAGATCAAATTTCCGTCGATTACATTACTTTCCTTATTATAGGATAAGGAAAGTAAAAATTACTAACTAATTAAAATAGTCATTTATTTTTTCCGCTTAATTTTATTACGACTCAAAAACTCAAAAACGATGCGACAAAGCAAACGTAATTTTAACTTCTTAAAACTTAGCTTGAGAGCACATACACAATTACTTCATGATAATAGGAAACGCCCTTTTGTGGGAATATTTAAAAATTCGCCTTTTTTGGGACATTATCTACTAACTGGTTGCAGTTCAAGATAGCTAGCTCTCATCGTTTCGAAGACATAACCTTACAAAATTTTAGATTTTTAAACTTCGACCCTGTTTGGAGGAGCCCCCCATGTAATTAAAATTTTTTTTACGAAACACGTGTCGACTCATATTCGATGGAGTATATATTATTTTTAATATATTTATTTTTAAAATATTTATACTTTACTTACCTGTCAAATTCTACTGAATATGTTATTATGAGATATTTTCGGTTATGATGATCATTAAACAAGCCAATTGATCTCATTCTTTGGACTCGTACGGATTGTAGGTCCTCATACGTGAAAAGGTCTAATGATATGCAGTCACTTGTCTGTTAAACACGTAATAAATGTAAATACATAAAATGAATATATGTAATTATTTGCTTACCTTTAAAAGTCCTGATTTTAACATTGTAACAAATATATCAAATTGTTTGAAATTCCCAGTTTTACGAGTTAAATTTTCTATATCTAAAGCAGATATATTTGTTTTCTAACTGAAATTATTGTACACAGGGGTCCGTACCTACATAAAACGTCATAACTGCATTCCCATTCTTCTCCGGTCTGTTTGTTTGTTAAAATTAGTTCCAAACAACCATTTAAAATACTCATTTTAACCAAATAAGGATGTCCGTGGAAGGTGTAGGTGGTTATTAAATTAAAATCAGACATTTTCACTTAAATGAATTACAGATGATATATATTATGACATTTTGTTTTTTAATTATTTATTCATGAGACATTTCCAAGGAATTTTAACTCTATTGTCACGTGTTAAACTCTTTATGTATATAATGTATGTGTGGGTTTACCAAAGAAAACAAATCGAGTATTATAGTCACTGATGTTTTTAATAAAAAGAATTAAATTGAAGCAAAATGTAGACTAATTTAAACATCGCGCCAATTTAATGGCGTGCGCATTGCCAACATTTCAATTTTAAAACCCGATTTCTGAACGCGTAACTATAACTGCAGTGTATTTCGTCAAGTAACGTTTTTAGAATTGTTTATAGAAATATAGGAGTTTAAAGGGACTCCGTGTGGTTTAGCATGGGGACAGAAATTATTAAATCGTATGGTGCATTACAGTTTGAATTGGAGCAAGCCAGGAATAGCCTGAAAGGCGTCGACGAGAATATCAAGCGTTTGATAGGTAGGGACCCTTCAGAAATAATACCTCGCCAGAATATCAAAAGGGGGCTGCCAAATGAAGAGAACAATCGTAATCGGCAACGCGTGCTAACATCGAATCGCAACCGGAATTTCAACCATGAGAACGATGAGCCCGCTAACAAACGGCGGAACGTGTCTGTTTTTAAGAGGTTATCAGAGCGGCCGGTCCATTACGAGGAGGAGACTGCTGTATCTCCTCAGAAGCAGTTAATTAGCAAAGTGATAGTAACACCTAGAGAAGTTCCTAGTAGACAAGAAGCGCTAGCTGCACAGCATACAGATGAAAAATCTAAAGCTAGAAATAAAAGGATGTTTGGAGCTCTCCTTGGTACGTTGCAAAAATTTCAGCAAGAAGAAACAAAACTAAAATCTAAGGTAAATGGTTGCCTGAGGTAAAGTTTTGTATCTAATTTTGAATTGAATTGCAGGAATTGAAGCGAGCCCAGGTAGAAAAGAAAATTGAGGAACATGAAATAAGAGAAAAGGCTGAAATAAAAAAGGAACGTCAAGAATTATTCTTTAGTAGGAAAAAGAAACAAGCAGAGATTAAAATGATAGAGTTGAAAATGACCAGAATGAAGGAGTATGCTGCATGGGAGGAGCGGCAAAAGCCAAGAACAAATTTTATATTTACTAAGACCAGACCTCAAATTTATTATTTGCCTAGGAAATTAAATGATGCTAACAAAGCTCTCTTGGAAAATTGCAAACAGGAGGTTGAAAGTAAGTTGGAAACATTTTTATGGTTAGCATGATGTGTTAACCAACCCTATGATTTGCAGAACTAATTGAAAAAAGACGGGAGGATATTTTCATTGAGTTGCAGCATATAGAAGAGAGAATGAAGAAGAATTTTGAATCCAAAAGACCAAAAGAAGTTGCACAGGTAGTTGCGGAGCAATATGAGAAAAACGAAACCAAAACAGAATGCATAGAGCTTGATGAGCTCGCAACAAATATCAATGACAATTGCAGTATTTCTGAAAGTGATGTATTGAATGATATTGTAATTAATGCAGATAATTATTGTGTTACTAATGATAATGTGGAAACTGAAGATCCTGTGAGAAGAACTGTTACTCAAGAAGGTCATAATGGAACGAAGGATAACGAAGAATCCACTTCGGTGAAAGATGCGGAGGTTGTATTGGATAAGCAGCAGCTTATCGAGGAAAAGAATGTTCAGGAGTGTACTTATAATAATAAACAGCATAGTGTAAGTGAAGTGAATGAGTAATTTTCTAGTGCAAACTGGTGATTGCTTGAACCAGATTTTTAATGTTTCATTACGTAAGGCAGATAATTTATGTGGCACTTGTGGAACTAAATACATTTTCTCTGTATAGTTTTTATTATTGTTAAGATTAATTTGTATTTACTGTAAATTATATAAATACAGGAATATGATTTGTAATGATTGTTTTGTAAACTGAATTCTGTTAATTGCTACTAGTTTATTTAGAAACTTGCATTAATATATATTAACAGTAATTGTTAACAAATAATGATTTTTTTTATAAATTTAAAGTAAAATTAGTTTCATATGAACAAAGGGAAGTGTCTTGAGAAACAGATTTTTCTTAATTTTTATAGTTTCCATTTTTTAAGCTTGCTAGTGTTGCAATACAGCTGCCACAGGTTTTTTAAAATTAAAAGTGTACAATAAGCTCTGTATTGTTGATAACTTGGGAAAAATCGAAGTCAATATATGAATATTTTATAATTTATTGTTTTTAGTATTTTTTCCATACAGAACATTCAAAATTTAATTTACTCCAGTGGTGATGAATTATACCAATAATTTAATTTAAATTGTTTGAAGAAATTAATAGCTTTTAAGAGCATTATATTATAATATTTTTTCAAGCATACAGAGAGGATATTAACTATATAAATAAGGTGATTTCTTATATGAATAGGAACAAAGAGGTTTTTACAAGTAATGTTCAAAAATGCATGTTTTATGGTTTTGTGACAGTAGTTTCCCATAAAAACATTAGTTATGTGTTTTTTACATTTTTTTAAATTTGCAAATCTGCTGTTAAATACACTGAGGTTCACAGGGTGCATTTTGAACACTTATTCTAAAGTTTTCCCGTGTGGGGTTGCTAGTCCCCCATCGGGCGCCTCCCCAGGTGGCGGATAGGGGAATGGCTCTCAGATATGGGTGGTACCTGGGAAATGAAATACCAAGGGCGGACCAAAACTAGCATGGCATAGGAAGCAGCTGTGTCATTAATGAGTCAAGGCTGCAGAAGAATGACTTCGGTAACAGGCTTGTCATCATATACTTACAGGTGGCTATCAAATTATGATACACCCGGCTGTAACACTGCGATGAGGAAAGCAACGGGAAACTACCTCATTATATTCCCAAGAAAAATCAGGATGGCAGAGAAATATAATGTTAAAGAATGTACTGATCATGGGCTCGGAAACCAAGATCCGGCAAGGGAAGATCACAGGGCTTCCCAGGTCGTCAGCCAGCGAAAACAAGATTAGATGGGCCAGACTGATCGCCAACGTCCAATGAGGATACGGCACAAGCAGAAGAAGATTCTAAAGTTGTCCCAAATAAATGCTACAGTTCCTTCTGATGTATTATGAAATAAAGATCCAGTATTGCAGACTCGTGTAATTTCAGACATTTGTATGAACTTTTCTTTCCTTTTTCTATTAGAAGTCATTTGAATTTTGTTTCTATTATTAACAATTATCTTGTAAAATACAGTATATTATGATATTATATCAAAAGTTAATCACTTCATCTTGTTTTTAGGCTTTTATACATATAAAAATAAAAGCCTATTGCATATGGTCTATCTGGCTGTCCGTCCGTTGCTTTTTAACAACGCGCACCTATATTGTTGTTTGCTAGCAATAGATATGAATAGATTTACAATTCTTTAATAATGATTTATATTGTTCCAAGTTCCCGATTCAGGGAAAAAAGCCAATTTAGTTAAAAATTTATTGTTATAAAAGCCTGGGATATCGGTGGAACATTGTTCCATGTTCTCACCTTTTTTAAATTCAACATTATCCTGATATTCCTAAGAGGACCGAAAACGAAAACAATTACAAACATAAAAGATGTAAATGGAGCTATAAAAACAGACCTGAAAGATTTACTTGAAGTATGGAAAGATTTTTATGAGCAGAAATTTACAGACTCTGGGAAGGTATGCCCAGTAGAACAACAAAAAGAACATGGAGGACAGGAACAAAGAGAGGAAGAAACACAGATAAAAATTGAAGACATACAAAAAGCAGTAAAGAAAATAAAGATAGGAAAAGCAGCAGGTCCAGATGCAGTCGCACCTGAAATGATAAAATACAGCGGGACTTTAGCTTTAACATGGATATACAACATAATAAATGAAGCTTGGAGAACAAATAAGATATCCAAAGAATGGGAAATAAATGGAATAACATTTATAAAAAAGGAGAACGATCCGACTGCAACAATTATAGAGTTATAACATTGGCTCCCATAATACTCAAAGTCTATACAAGAATTATAGAGAAAAGGTTAAGAGGCAAAATATTAAATTAATTAGGAGATGAGCAGGGAGCATATTGAGAAGCAAAATAAACCACGGATCACACTCATGTGCTAAGGAAGTTAATAGATCTAACACTCGAAATAGGAATAAACTTATATCTAACTTTTATCGATCTAAAGGTAGCATTTAATACGGTAAACCGGAACATAATATGGAAAAGTTTAAAAGAAAGAGGAATTGAGAACAAACTAATAGAAGTTATCAAAAGTGTCTACAACAATGTAAGATGTGTAATACAAATAATGGAAGAAAAATCAGAAGAACTCAAAATGACAAAGATAGTAAAACAGTGCGACTCTGTGAGCCCAATGCTATTTTTAATTTATATGGACCAAATTTATAAGGAAGTAAGGAAATCACGTAAGCCACAAATAGGACACCTCAATATGAAGTCAGTCAAAATAGAAAATACGCAGACGATATCGTATTAATATCGGATACAAGGGCAAAAGCAGAAACAAGTTGATATGTGGAATAACGAGATAAAGAAAATGGGAATGGAAATCAACAAAGTAATGGTTATTGGGAAAGAAAATGAAGAAACAGCAAACATAAAAATAAATTGCAATGGACACACATTCAAAGAAGTTTCGACAATGGAGTATCTGGGTTCTATTATACCAAATGATGGAAAACTGGAAACAGAAATTTCACACTAAATAATAATAATAACAGTTCCTTGTAACAGGCCTTGAAGGCCCTTTGGGGTCGTAACAGGACAGGTGTGCTACAATCTAGAGCTTACTGTACACAAGGGTAGTAACGTGGCTAGCGCTATATACCGACCGCCTATTATTACCCCCGAGTTTGACTTCCAGGTACTTATTTATTGCAGCCTGAGTCGAGCTGGGCCGTAAAAATGCCAGCAATTGAATTGGCGAGAGCGGGATTCGAACCCGCAACTTTTGGTTTCGTAGTCTAGCGACCTATCCACTAAACCACCACACTAAATAAAGCAACTAAAATCTACTATAGAATAAACAAAACGATTTTAGGAAAAAGGGAAATCACCAGAGAAACAAAAAAAAAATAGTTTATAATACTTTAGTCATACCAACACTATTATACAATTTAGAAGCACTACCTACCCAACAAAAACTTGAGAAGAAATTACGAGTCATAGAGATGTAGTTTCTAAGAAAAATATTAGGTATAAAAAAATTTGATAAATGGAGAATAAAGAGAATCTACGAGGAAACCAAACAGGAAAAAATTGAAAACAAACTGAAAAAAAAGCAAGTGAACTGGTTTGAACATATAACGTGAATGAATAAAGAAAGGAAAACAAAACAATACATAGAAGCAAAAAGCAGTAAAAAGAGGAAAATTTATCGACCAAAAATTGGGAAAAGAAAATAGAAGAACTCGCGGAAGAAGAACTATGAGATATGGCTCAAAACAGACAGAAATGTAATAACTGACTGAACTCCCAATACCCAACGCCCTAACAGGCAAAGGAAAATGAAGAAAGAATAAAATTTATAACTAATCTTCAATACGATTAGTTGCAATTATTGTATTTTATTTATCCTGCTTTATATTCATTTTTTGATATTCTTATCAGCCCTAGCATGGTTATTTATATTTTGTTCTCCAGTATTCTAAAATCTTCATGTTCTTTCATCATTGTAATTGTTTTCGTCTCCTATGGTATAGTTGGTCTTATTATTGTTTTGTATATGTTTATTTTTGTCGCTCTTTAAACTGTTTTACTTTTTTATGTATTTTTGTTTGCTTGAAATGCTCAATTGCCTGTCATTATTCTTTATTATATTTCTATATATCTGTTTCCATCGCTTGGTAGCATTACCCCCAAACATTTAAATTTATTCACCACCATATTCTTGATATTTTGATTTCTAGTTTGTAATTGTTTACCGATTCTTATTAATTTTGTTTTATCTTCTTGGCGTCAGGAAACAATCAATTATGTAGTGTAGAATTTTGTTTGTCAAAGTTTACTGCACTGTATTTATAGTGATACACAACTATTTTATTCCATGAAATATATAATACGAGGGGTTATCCGCAAGAAGGTATTTTTTGTGTTCTAGGCTGACAATTTTTTACCCGCCTTTCCTCAAATTTTTGCAAGGTGAGAACCTATAAATTTTTAACTGAAATGGCTTTAACTCAGCTGCGACCGCCCGGCTTCAAATTCACTGCGGATCGACGGTCCATTTTTTAAATATATTAATTTACTAATTGCAATCTGTATATGAATTGTATGTTTACACTATTATCAAGAAGATTTACTGCTTGACAGTTGGGATGGTATTCTAGTTTTTTAGATACTTTTCACTGAGCTTCACTATAGTATCTTTCACTGAGTTCACTTTTAGATCACTCAAAATGTCTGTGTTTCTTGGAAAGTATGGAGCGTCGCACATAACACGTAACACTTGGATTGGAAACGTTCGATAATTTGGATGTTGATGTTGGCCGCAATGCCCCAGAGCATAGGTCCAAATGGACTACATGATAGACGAAGAGTTTGTTACTAAATAACCAAGTAACCAGTAGTGATTTCTAAATTTTAGACCAAGTTGTTTCCGCTTTTTCCAAGGTGTTTTTCAAGGTGTAAGCCTAAGTATTTTACCTCTGTTTCTTGTGGTAGTGGTGTATTATGCATGAAGACTTGCGGGGTGTTTCCTCTACATTTCGTGAAGGTTATATAATGCGATTTGGAGTCGTTTATTTTTATCCTCTACCTTGTAGCCCACTTCTCTATGTCATTTAAATGTACCTGTAGGATCTCAGGGGCTACAGTAGCATCTTTATGCCTAACCATAATTGCTTTGTCGTCGGCAAATGTGGCCGTGAATGATTAATCACGGGTGGGTAGATCAGCAATAAAGAGGACGTATAGAAGAGGCCCCAGTACGCTGCCATGGGGCAATCCAAATCGGATTGGATAAAGTTCTGTTAACTGTTGTTCGTATTTAACTTGGAAGAACCTTTCTTCTAAATAAGACTTCAGGATAATGTAGTATGAATGCGGTGGTGAGGGTTTTAGTTTATAGAGGAAACCATCATGCTAGACCAAAAGCCTGGCTGTCATCAAGGAAAGCTGCTGTACAACACATCTTTTCTTGAAAGGAATGATTTATAAAGTCTACCACTAGATGTACCTGATGCATGGTGGAATGCTGTTGTCTGAAGCCAAACTGATGGTCTGGGATAAGGTGCAGATCTTCTACAATAGGCATGAGTCCCTATTAGTAGCAGCTTCTTTAATAACTTGTAAAAGTATGGGTAAAAGATTGATGGGCCTATATGAACCAGCTTCGTTTGGCGGCTTGACGGGTTTTAGGATTAAAATTATTTGCGCAACTTTCTATTGGGCTGAAATGTCTCAAGACAGCGTTAAAGATAGTTGTTAATATAATTATGTCTTTACGCGGTACTTCCTTGGTAAGTTGGCCGGTAATCAGATCAAAACCAGGAGATTTCTTAGGATGGAGATTGGTTTTAATCATGTTTGAGACTTCCTTGACAGTGAACTAATTTGGTAATGGGGACATTTGATATGGGCCTCTAGTGCTTCCTGAATTTCCAATTCTTCTGTGGATTTTAAGGAGATTCTCATGTCAGTTGGTTATTTACTAAGTTTATGAAGTAATTTCAATCTGTTCTGTTGTTGAATAGTTTAACTGGCTTTTATTTTACGATAATTGTGGAACTAACATTGGATATCACAGAAATGTGGTCAGAGAATAAATCTAAGCAAGAACGTATATCCATGTAACCCAGAGCAATGCTTTTTGTGACGAAAAAGTCGAGCAGATCTGGTATTTTTTGAGGATTACCAGACCAATATGTCGGTTCATACGTATAGTAGACAAATGGCTTAGTTGAAGTTCTTGCATAACCTTATACAGGACTCTACCCCTGCCTGGAGGAGAAAGACGAGAGCTCCAGTGTATGTGCTTTGCGTTGTAGTCTCCTCCAGCCATGAATCTGTTATCTAGAGATTGAATATATGCAATATAGCCTTTCTTGTTGGTAGGGTAATTTTGAGGGCGATAAGCAGCAAACAATGTGAGTGGACCATGACAATCTTCAATCGCCACAGTCGTTGCTTGTAAGTAGTTTCCCTTGAAATGTGGTAGTTTATGATATCTGATATGTTCTTTAATAATAATAGCTGTGCCACCTCTTGCTTGCCTTTCTGCGTCGGAATAATTTATGGAGTAAGTGAGATAATTAGGTATTTTGAACTGGCTTCTGCTGGTGAAGTGTGTTTTCGATACTAATAATATATCAATATTGTTGTAAAAGAAATGTTGCAAGTTCCTGCTTGTGGTTGGAACGACTATTGGCATTCCAAAGGGCTATCTTATATAGTGGAGCCATTTTTTCAACAGTTCTTCTCTTAAGAGTTTGATTTCTGCTGTTAGATTGTTGATGATTTGTAGTTGGGCCTTAATGGTTTGCTGCATTGAAGTTATTATGGAGGTTAGATCTCCTATTTTTATTTATTTATTTATGGAGACAGAGGGTTTATGAATGTAGGTTGGTTATGAGAAGTTTGAGAAGTTACAAATGTAGGGTAGTTTGTATTGTTTCCAGTACTATGATGCAGGGCTGTTTTAATTTGCGTAGTATTTGTTGATCTTTGACTTGGAGTTGAGATGTCATGATGTGGATTAGACTTGTGTATAGGAGATTGCTGTTGTAATGTCTGCTGAGTGGATTGCGGTTGATTGAACATTATATGGGTCAATCTAGCTTGATTAGAGTATCTTTTGCATAGAATGTCTAAGTAGAATTTACACTCTTTATAATTAGCGGGATGTGCACCTCCACATAACACGTATTTTCCCGGTTTGCCATCATTGCGATTTTTAGAACAGTTACGATAATCGTGTAGTTAGGTGCATTTTACACACCGAGGAGGTCTCGTGCATCTGTTCCTCGTGTGCCCATAGCACTGGCAGTTTTTGCACTGAAGAATCTGAGCTTTTCTTATTGGTTCTTCGAACACTCCTATTGCGTTTTCGTTGTACTTAATTTTAAATATCTCTTTTTTATTTGCATTACACTTAGTGCCAATAAAAAATAAGTTTTTCTTTTGTTTGGTTTTAATTTTTATTTTTTATCTATTTTATTAAATGTAGCTTAATAGGAACTCCACATCTTATATGGGAACTTAATGAGAGCCTTTTTATTGAATCTAGAGCTTGAAGTCGTCATTTGGCATGGGAAACCTAAGCAAAATGATTTTGTTTGCAATTGTGTATTTAAATGATGCACATTCAATAATATTAATTCTATCCAAAAAGACATACAGGATGGTTTTGAAAGATCAGGTTACTATATAAATTGTAAGAAAAAGGTTACGGGAGAACAATCTGAGGTTTAGAAAGCTATCTCAAAAATATGATAGACTTACAATTGCAAGAAATACTGTCTAGGATACGTCAATATATAATAAGAGTAGTGCTAATCAGCACTTACACCGACAAGTCGAGATTTAGCTTAACATGTGATGATTGTTTTTAACCTTTGGCAGGTGCAGTATAGAAAATAAATAAGATTGAAAGGGGATTGGTATAGTATGGGCTAGTATTTTTTTAACCTTTATTGTTGTACCTAAACAAATAAATATATCTTATAATTTATAATAAATTACTGTAGCTAGCTTGTACAGGCATTAAAAGCATTTTAGTTCCAGTAAAATAGTACTATACCAGCAACTCAGATAAAAATGTTTGTTAAATTCTTAGGACACACTGGTCCGCTTTTAGTTTAGTTAACTTATTCCAGATTATATGAAAGGTGCTGGATTGGGACTCCAGAAACTAGCCTATAGCTTCAAAAAGTCCTTAATATCTAATAGCAGCTATTTTGAATAAACGGACTAATATAACTTAAGAACAACCCCGTTATATGTAACGGCTTACTTTTCAACGAACTTAAAAAGTTCGTTACTGAATTCTATATGTCTGTCGGTCTGTCTGTCGCTGTCACAAAATTATGGATTTTTTAAAATTTTAAAATGGATTCTTATAGGAAGTTTTACGCTGATTTCAAAATCGAAATCAAAAAGTTTCTCGAATAGTTTTCGAGATATTCGACTTCGAATTTCGGGAAAATTTCGACATTGCGATTTTATGAGTAATTCTTAAAGAAAATTTTACGCTGATTTCAATAATGAAATCGAAAAAATTCTATGTCGAATAGTTTTCGAGATATTCGACTTCGAATTTTCCCGAAATTCGAAATCGAAATCGAAAGGTTTTTTTAAGTTCGTTCTGGGATTGCTTACAGAGCAATCTCTTCGCCGGCCCTATGTTTAATTCTAAAAAAAAATTGCAACCGTTTTTCTTTATTTTATTAGAACTACATTATACTATATTATAAAGCAATATCATGTATGAGCTAAAAATATTATTGCAAAAAAATTGTAACATCTAAAATAATGCAACTTAAAGTACTTTTATTTTTAATTTTGCTGGGCTCGTTACAAATCCAATAATCATTTTTCAGTCACGGAAGCATCACTACTTTTGCAAATTCCAACTATTTCTACTGTATGAGGATGTGCATTATCTTCTTGACATATTAGGTTTCCAGGGTGTGAAGACACAGAAAATCTGTAATTATCGGTACGGCAGTGATATATCACTGTTTAAATTGTTTGGAATCAGAACTAATAGTAACTTGCAATTTTAAAAGAACATGTCTCAAACTATTACTCGGGTCTCATCAGGTTTTGTGTTTAAAATCTAATCACACATTTTAACGTTGTTTAAGTGAATAGCTTACTTCCCTTCTGTCGTCATAATGTCATATACAATAGCAGGGCTCATGAGAGAATACTATTAATGTGTCGTTTTTCTTGATCTGTAGTTATTCATGGTGGTCTAGAGACACAACGATCTTTGTAAACCAACGTTTAAACATTACAGTAGGACTTAGAAACATATTTTGTAAATACTAATAATTGATATGCCGCTAAATTCTTGCTGTTGTGAAAAATATTTGAATAATAAATCAATAAAAGTTAATAGAGCAATGTTCGAAAGCATTTTTCATAAATGTTTGCACAAACTGCCCAATGCACAATAAATAACAATGAAAACAGCGGCAAATAATTGAATTTGAAATTGAACACTTGTTACTATTGAATTTAGACAAAAACAAATACGTGATATTGGTCTGAGAATAAGGTAAATTTATTCTAAAATGTAAAAATTACTCGTTATATCAAAATCAAAAAAAGTAGACCACCTTTAGCGAAATATATTTTAACTACATATTATTGTTACATATCCATAATAAAAAGTAGAGTTTTATAATGAATCAATAAGGCATACTTTATATTTACTTTGAAAACTTTGAATAGGTTATAACCATTAAACTTTTAAATTGTATATTTATCGTTCATTAGCGTACAGTATATTTTTAAAAGCATTTATATTGTAACAGAGATAACATATTACAAATAAATTAGTCAGGAACTTTCCAGAATGACCGATCACCTTACGCGCCATTTATAGCGGCACCTTTTAATTCAAATTCTAGAACCTAATTTGTTTTAGATTTGTGAGTTTGAATATAAGGCCGAACAGATGGCAGTCGAAAAAAGGAAAAGCCATACAGCGAACAACAGTAGTGCAAATAAATTAGTGTTGTTATATTAACCGTTGCTGTTATGTTACTATTATTATAATTCATAATTATTGTGCGGCAGCGCAACTCTTGTGAATAAAGTTTAGTTTTGAATTAAATCGTCGTTCAATTCACATTTTATTATTATTTATTTATAATAAAGGCTAAACGATGATCGGCAAAAATGGTCGAGATTTGTTAAAAAACCAAGTGGAGTAGAATTCAGAAAACGTTTTAAATAAAGAAATGCTGATACCCTTGTATCGTTTGTCTGTCACAGGTATTTTTGTCTAACACTTGGTTAAGTTCTCTCACTGTTGATCATGCATTTAATCTCTTTTTAAAATGTAAAAGAAAAGTATTCAAATATTCTTTGTCGAGAGTAATTTTATAAAAGAGTAATAGAGATATATAGACACTACAGGGAACTGAAGTTCAGGAAAAAAGTGAAATACCTACCCAGCTGCAGTCTGTTTAATAAAAAATATATACACACAGACAGACAGGATCGTGATCGCATTAACTTTCGCGGACGTCTTACAGGCTTTCGAAAGTTAATAATGGCATTAGATATACAAAACACACATACACATTACCGAGAATTACATGTAAACCATTTGAATTAGAATTAAAGATATTAAATAATTTTTATAACAAATCGATTCTGTAATAACTCTTGTAATAATGCACTCCAAAAAGCTTCGAATGGGAAGACGCTCTAGTACATGCTTTATTTTTAGTTATGAATTTTTAATAAAAATATGAATATTTTTTTATTTTCACATAAAAAGGTTACTCTTGTAGAAAATTGATAATGTGTTCTATTTAGGAGAGTTTTCGATGTGAATATTAGACGCGTAACCTTCACCAATTTAGAAATTTAAAAAGTCGTGTTTTAATGTCTAATTAATTTATTAACCACGTTAAAGCCGAAATAAATAGGAAAGTTCTTCAGATGTTTTACGGAGGATGTTCCAAATTTTCACCGGTGCTTGTATAGCATGCGTTAATTCGAAATATAAAAGATTTACACTCTTTTTCATATACCTAGAGTGTTGGAGTCCTTTATAAGATCTGGAGAGTTTAAGAAATGCCGTAAGGTCTTAAGCTCGATGATAGAGAAACTCCAACTACACCTCCCCGTGGTAAAGGATGGGAACACCTAAGGATTGGTGGCAAACGTAGCTCTGGAGACCGAATGTGCGCCG
Organism: Sinelater perroti; assembly: GCA_036346155.1. Taxonomy (NCBI): domain Eukaryota; kingdom Metazoa; phylum Arthropoda; class Insecta; order Coleoptera; family Elateridae; genus Sinelater; species Sinelater perroti. The sequence continues at coordinate 30,653,119 of JARFIY010000254.1, read as the reverse complement.
GTATAAGCAAACAAACCTGACTCCCGGGTCAGGATGGGCACCCTATTGTCAAGAGGGTGAGAAATCGCCCTTGAAGGCGGAGGAATCGATAAGAAGATCAACGGCATTGGGATCAGGAAGGCAACGTAAAACCACCTGATTAGAGGCACAAAGTGCATTTCCAAGAAAAAATCAAGATGGCAAACAGTTGCAATAATACAACGAATACTAATCATGGTAATCGGAACCCAAGATTCGGCAGGAGAAGAAACAGCAAGGCTTCTCAGGTCGTCATCCAGCGAAACTCTTGCAAATCACAAGACCAACAAAGGCTAAAATTGTCAAAGAGTCCAATCAAAATTGGAACTTGGAATGTCCGTACGATGGCCCAACAAGGAAAAATTAATAACGCAGTAGCTGAAATCAAAAGACTTCAACTGGACATAATGGGGGTAAGCGAGATGAGATGGCCAAACAATGGCCAATACTTAATAGACGAACACCACGTATACTATTCAGGAAACGAAAAAGGTCAATTTATAAATGGTGTCGGATTGATACTATCAAGCAAACTTCAAAAATATGTTACTAACTTCATACCTGTATCAGAGAGACTAATACTTATCCAACTAAGTGGAAATCCCATAAACATAAATATAATACAGGTCTATGCCCCAACAGCCGAAGCGGAGGAAGACAAAATAGAAGAGTTCTACGAATCTCTTAAAAATACATTGAACCAACTAAAAAAGCAAGAACTAACTCTTATTATGGGAGATTTAAACGCTAAAATAGGCCAAGGTAGAAGCGGAGAGCATATCGGTGAATACGGACTGGGAGTACGAAATGAGCGAGGAGAGCGACTTAAAATGTTCGTAGAAGAAGAAGACTTTGTTATCCTTAATACATTATATAAGCTACCACCAAGAAGACTCTACACATGGACCGCCCCCACCAACCCCGACGAACCCAAAGAGAAGAGAGTACGAAACCAAATCGACTATCTTCTAATAAACAAACGTTATCGCAATAGCTGTTTAGCCGCCAAAACATACCCTGGAGCGGACATTGCATCAGACCATTGCTTATTAGTAGGAAAATTCAGATTAAAACTAAAGAAATGCTTGAGAAAATTGTAAAAAAGAAATGGGACCTTAGGAATATAAGTGATAGCCCGCAAACGCGTGGGAATATGACACAAGAACTAGGTGTAGCATGTGAACAGAGTATAAACAAGAACCAAACGGTAGAAGAAGCACTTCGAGACATGACAACATCCTTTGACAAAATCGGAGATAAGTAGAAAACCGAAAGAAAAAAAAGTGGATGACTGACGAAATCCTACAATTAATGGATGAAAGAAGAAAAGCAAAAAATAACGACACCAGATACAAAGAAATCCAGAAATTAATAAAATACAAAATAAGGATGGCTAAAGAAACATGGCTAACAACACAATGCAAAGAAATTGAACAATTAGAACAAAAACATGATGCATTTAACATGTATAAAAAAGTAAAATAAGCTGCAGGAATCTACAAAATAAACAATACAACAAGACTACTCAACAAGGACGGAAAAATAATTATAGAACCAGACGCAAAAATTTCTGCCTGGCACCTTTTCGAAGACGTTGATAGATCAGATGAACCTCAAGAATATCCAGAAGTAGAGCCCTTACCCATCACCACCGACGAAGTGGAAAAATGCATAAAACAGTTAAAAATCGGAAAGGCTCCAGGTCCTGATCATATACATACCGAATTTTTTAAAATGATGGACGAAGCGAGTGTAAAATGGCTAGCAAAAATTTTTAACATTATCTATACCACCGGAAAAATCCCTGAACCGTGGTTAAGATCAACATTTGTGACAATCCCCAAAAAACCAAATGCTAAATATTGCGAAGATTACCGCACCATCAGCCTTATGAGCCACCTCCTAAAATTATTTCTAAAAATTATACACCGCAGAATTTTTACAACGTGTGAAGCACAAATAAGTAGAGAACAGTTCGGATTCCGCAATGCCTTGGGAACTTGCGAAGCTATTTTTAGCCTACAAGTTCTATTTCAAAGAGCCAGAGATGTAAATCATTACATATATGCTTGCTTCATCGATTATCAAAAAGCCTTCGATAAAGTCCAACATAATAAACTAATAGACATACTTCAAGAAATAGGCCTTGATAATCGAGACATAAGAATAATAAGCAACCTTTATTGGAAACAAAAAGCAGCAGTGCAAACTGGCAATATGATATCAGAAGACATCAAGATAAAACGCGGTCTCAGGCAAGGATCCGTACTTTCCCCTCTTCTGTTCAACGTGTATTCGGAACACATCTTTCAGCAAGCTCTGGGCAGCATAGATGATGGAATCAGAGTCAACGGAGAAATATTAAATAATTTTAGATATGCGGATGACACGATAGTGTTTACAAACGACATCACCAGTCTCCAACGAATTATGAACAGAATTACAGAAGTTAGCAAGCGGTTCGGACTGACCCTAAATACCAAAAAGACCAAATATATGATAATTACAAAAAATCACATTGTTGACACCGGATTAACGATTGACAACAACAGGATCGAACGTGTGCGAAAATATACTTACCTTGGGACAACAGTCGATGAAAACTGGGACCACTCACTGGAAATAAAGTGTAGAATTGAAAAGGCCAGAGCAGCGTTCGTAAAAATGGCCAAACTATTCAAGTGCCATGAATTATCTTTACCCATTAAATTAAGACTACTGAGATGTTATGTCTTCAGCGTATTGCTGTATGGAGCAGAGACGTGGACACTGACAGAGGCATCAAGACGAAAAATAGAGGCCTTCGAGATGTGGTTGTACCGCAGAATCCTCCGTATATCTTGGACAGAGCATGTAACCAACGACACCGTGCTGAGGAAAATGGGGAAACAAGAAACAGAACTCCTCACAACAATAAAAGTTCGTAAGCTGGAGTATCTAGGGCACATCATGCGCAACAATCAGAGATATGGGCTCCTGCAATTGGTCCTCCAGGGTAAGATCGAAGGAAAAAGAAGCATCGGCAGAAGACGCATATCGTGGCTGAAAAACCTGCAAGTATGGTTCAATACAACAACAACTGAACTGTTTCGTGCCGCTGTTGATAAAGTCCGTATTGCCATCATGGTTTCCAACATCCGAAACGGATCGGAACTTTAAGAAGAAGAAGAGTGTTAGAGCACTGTTATATATAAATCGTATTCTTAACTTTGTTTTGATTGGAACATTGTCAATCGGGAAGGGAGGACAGAGATATTTACAATGAGTTCTGCAAAAATCAAAGTAATTATTACGAGTAGAGCGTCGGGTTTAAATTTTCATAATTTTCACTGAAAATTTTCAAAGCTCTCTCCACAAAAAATAACAAAATTAGAGAGTTATTGCAAGTTTGATTACAAAAAGGTTTTGATATAAAAAAAAAACTTTGGTAATTCCATTTTAAACGGTTGATTCATTATTCTAAAACAAACCATCCTCATGGAAAGAATTATATTTTTCTGTTTTATTACATTATATTTATACATCTTTACATTTAATAACTTTTCAATATTATGAAAGTTTCATTTCTTTGTAATGTTTCTTTGCAAAGTTTTACACATAAGGAATTTTGGAAGAAGATCAAAGAATAAATCTCTCTACCCCTACCCTCTTTTTCTTTCTCTCTCTTTCTCTCCCTCTTTCTTTTTCTCCCTCCCTCTCTTTCTCCCCCCTCTCTCTATCCCACTTCCTCTCTCTCTCTCCCTCTCACTCTTTTTCTCCCCCCCTCTTTTCTCGCCTCCTCTCTCCCCCCTCCTCTCTCTCCCCCTCTGACTTTCTCCTTTTGTGGATTGGACATTCTTCACACTTTTTTGTAGTAAGATTTTCTCCATCATCATATTTTTAATACTTGTTATTCATTTAACTGCTAATCAACCCCTTCTTCTTTTTCCTCTAAGTGGTCATTCTATAACTGTCTTCGGTCATCTTTTATCATTTGTTCCTTGGACAAGGCGTACCATCTCATTGTTTTATTTCCAGTTTTCTTGTAATAGAAGTTTTTACTTATAACTCTCTCCAGATCACCTCTGTTCTTTTCCCATTTTTTCATGTATATTTTAAACTTTGTTTTACACAGTCGAGCTCTACTGTTCTTATTTTATCTTTTATTTTATTTGGCTACATTTCTCCTGCATACCTTGTAATATTTTATGCGATTGCAATATTCCTTTTTGTATCTTTTGTGAGCATCCTTATTTCAGATTAGTCCATGTAATGTTTTGTTGCTCTTTTTTCCTTTACCATTTTATTTTTTACGTCTACCTGTACATTATCCGTATTTGATATTATAGAGCTTATATATTTACATTCTGCACAGGCTCTTATTGTTTCGTCTCTTAGCTGTGAGTTACATGCAACTCCTCCAATACACATGTATTTAGTTTTTTTTAAACTTTATTGTAAACTTCACTTGTATTTTTCTTTTAATTTTTGTACCATGTATCATAACTAATCTTCCACAATTTGTGCCAGAAACTGGTCCTGGGAAAATATCGGTGAGTGTAATGTATTGCGTCCTATTGGTATTCCCATTCTTCCGCATTTTCTGTACCATTGCTTTAATGCTTATTCAGCGTATATGTTGAATAAAAAATGTGATACCATGCGAAGTGTGGATTTCTATCAGGCAGTATTTTATATTTTTATAATTTTCATTCTGTTTTGTCTTCCTCTTCTTTCTCCATTTTTACATGTGTTAGTGTGTTAATTTCTAACGCCGAAATCTATGGAATTAGCCGCCTACTCTCGGTCAAACGCTGTTTGTAGCTGTTATTATGGAAAAGAGACTGACAGGTTTTGTCATGTCTGGCTACATTTATTTAGTTCAGCGTGCAGGTCAATGCATTTGCTCGCGATATAAGTGAGAACTGGGTACCCTGCGAGGATCAGTTGCCTAAAACATACTCCTGTGAAAAAAATTTAGATTAACCGTTTTGCCCAAAGCTGCTACATTTGTTTACTTAGCAAGAAGGAATTAAAAAAACCGCGAGAATCTCAGTTGGATACCTTTGCGGTCAGTGAATTGAATGTAATAATACTTAAGTATCCTCTGATCTGTTTCAGGAAGATCAGAGAATTTGTAGCTTTAAAAGATGAAGTTATTTGCTAAACTGGGACGAGGAGCATAATTCAAGTATGTGACGACAACCAATAATAAAAACAAGAAGGTTCTTTTCGCTTAACAGGCTGGTCTTTTACATGTATGACCGCAGCGTAAACTTAACTTTAATTTCACGTCTACATACGTTCACGACCGTAGCAACCACATAATCTAACCCTGATGCGAACAAAAGTAATTATACAATCTCAGATTTGTTCAAAGCTGCCGACCTAGTTTTATAACAGGATCCGAGCTATAAAATGCCTCCAAAGAAATTGGCATGGTTTTATTTTCTCGTTTTGCTCGTCAACAAAAAGTACAGTTTTATATTTCGTTTTTATTATTTTGTTAATAGACATATTTGAGAATTTGCTTGGCATTAACAAAAACATTGTTTAAATACTTAAATTACATTTGAAGCATTACATCTAGCAAACTCTAAACTAATGTGTAAATTGATAAATGACAAACACATTTTTTATTGCAATAAATGTGACGCAAATTTATCAAAGCAACTCTTAGCTGATTCGGAGAATTTGTTATATAAAGGGCCTTCACATAAATTCCCATAATTTCAGCAATTATATGTCTGATGTTCTCTTTAGGCCTAGAATCGCAGCAGGTACGTTAATATAAATCCTTTCCTTCAAATAGGTTCAGAGGAAAAGGTTTAATGGGTTTAGATCACAAAATCGCGGTGGTCTATCGCTGTCACTCCTCTGCAAGATAACATGACCAGGAAATTTGGTTTGAAGTAAAGCGAGTGTTTGACGTGGTGTGTGACATGTGGCTCCATCTTGTTGAAACCATATGTCATTCAAGTTCAACTTATAGATTAATTAAAAAGAAGTTTAGTATCTTCTAATAGCCTCTACCATTGACAGTAACAGCATTATCAGCTTTATTCTAAAAAACGTAAGGGTTAATGGACTCTTTCAGCCTGAAACATATACCAAATTGTGCACTGCTATTTTCTAAATAGCACATTAATTTTAACTATCCCAGATGCGACAATTTTGACAATTCATAAAGCAATTTAAAGAAAAAGAAGCTTTATCGCTCAATATGAGTTTTCTTTTATAAAAATCAGCATCAACTTCTTTGTTCTCTAAAACCCACTTTATAAATGTACGACGTTTCTGTTGGTCCGTCCGTTTCTTTAAGTTCTTGAGTCAATTGAATTTTATATGCCAGTAAATGCACATCTCGTGTGTGCGAATGGTTTCCATATGGCAGATAAGTGTTGGCTATCGTTTCTTGTATTTAGACATTGAGGGCGTTTTTATATTTTAGTTGCCCTACAAATGATTGTTGGTGGGGTGGGAAATGTTTTTTTTCCTGGGGGAAGTTAATTTTGTGGTCTGTATTTTTTTTACTTTCCTTACCCTATAATAAGGAAAGTAATGTAATCGACGGAAATTTGACCTACCCAGTTTTTCACATTTCTGGACGAAATATAGCCTCAGGACACCAAAAAAGTTGGTTTTAGCCATTGGTTCGTGTGTGTGTGTGTGTGTGTGTCGGTCTGTCAGTAAACAGGATATCTCGAGAACCGTAAGAGCTAGAGACTTGAAATTTGGTATGCAAGTTACTTGTAGGTAGGGGACGCAGTGGTAAAAATCGGCCGAGCCGTTTGGTCGCAAGGTCGCAAAATCGGTCGCAAACGGTTGAAGAGAAATAATTTATGCTAATAAAAATGATTTATTATCATGAGATAAACATGAATTTAAAATAAAAGTTGGTAAAATAGGAACTCAAAAAAAATTGAAGCTCAGTATTTTTAATATACCGGGTGTTCATAAAATGTTTCGGGAAATTTATATTACCGGATAGATCAAAGCGAGACGAACAAAAAATTACAATTAAATTTTTTGATCCGAAGTTAAATAAATAAGTTACAGCCGATTAAAAATTAATTAAACGGACTAATCACAGCGCACTCGGAGAGCTACCGGGCCGACTGCGGGAGGACGGGGGGGAGGGGGGTAGCGCTTGGCCGCTAGGAGGGAGCACGCAGGCGATAATGGCGAAGGCCGTGCGACCGAGCTCGCACGGTTACCTTCAGTGACGTGCAAAATTTTAAGTACGAGTCAATTATTGTATTGTACTGTTTATTTTAATCAGCTTTCGAGGGTTGGACTCGCGCCTCGTCCTTTTTTAAATTAACAAATTTTTAGACGAGAGCAGCGCAGGGCCGAGACGATGGACCCGGTATAATATATAATAATAGGATAAGGAAAGTCGTGTGATGTTCACACAAATTTGTTTGGCAAGTGCTAAACAATTGTCGTCTTTTCGTATGCCCAGCGAGTGCTCATATATTCGGCTAGATATTTGCTGGCTTATTTGACCTACATAGGTTATTTAGCAGTCCTCACAAGGAATTTCATAAGCTACTCGAGATTTATCGAACCAGCGATTTTTGGGCAAGCGAATAAAGTCAGCTATTTTATTATTGGTCATGAAGACCGTATGTATGTTTTGCCTCATTAATATGCGACTTACTTTATCTGTCAAAGGAGTAGGGGGAAGCAATATTTAATTAAATTTAAATAAAATTTGGCACATATGTTCCTATGATATAGGTACAGTCCAAAAATAGAGGGAATCGGAGTGGGAAACTATGACTATAAATATTTTGATTCCTACGCATAACCCACATTAAATGTTAATGGGATTCACATCACATTGCTACATTATGAAATATACCTGCTTTTTATAACATTTCAATCGATATTTGTTGTTCTTTTTTGGGATTGCTTTGAAGACGATGGCTTTAATCTTTAGAATGTTTTGGTGATGAGTATTTCATTGAAATACAGCGAATACGGCGGATGATCGAAAACTACAACGCTCTTGTAAGCCATAAATTGATGAACGGATAGAACAATGAGTCTGGAGCAAAAAAGGAAGAAACTTTTGGTTTGTTGAAAAGTTGTGTAAACTTAATACTTGCTGTGGATATTTTGAGGTTAGATTGAAAAATTGCTACGAGGTGTCGTTTGGTGAAAATCTGAACAAAGTGTTCGGAATTACCCCACTAATGTTCCGTATTATCCTTAATGGTTTGTTATGGAAAATTTTTGTGAATAAATAAATATTACTGTTTTATTACCTCTTAAACATGGATTACTTATGTTAGGCCTTCTTAATACTACTTTATACTAGGAAGCATTTAGAAAATTGTTTCACGAGAAAATGCTCCACACAAATCATAGAATAACCGAGGAATAATAAATAATACATAAACGAGAAATAGCGGGTTTAGAATTATTAAAAAAAAAAGTCGCTTAAAACTACTTCTTGTGACATATTTTTTTTATAGTTTTCTAGAATTAAATTCTTTTAATAATACCGGCAACAGTTTTTTGTGAAAGAGCTTCTTAAGCGTCATCCATTAATTACGTTAGCCCCTTGGAAGGAAATTAAAAAAATCTCACTTATGGTCACACTGAAGGGCGTCAAAAATGACCAAAACATGCTAACGTAATTAATGGATGATTCCTAGATGTCCCTCAAAAACGTTCTAGTGTAACGAAGATCAATAAGTAACCTTTTTTTATTAGGCTTGCAGATGGTGAGAAATCGTAGAAGAACTACCAAAAAAGCTAAGTGAAATGTGAGAAACAATGTCAAAAAATTAAGAAAAGCATCAAGAGCTTATCAAATACCGGTGGCCACTTAGTGATAGACTTAAATGTGGTGAACTGAGAAAATCTACTATCTGGAGGAAATTTTCTTTTACTGAAGATCAAGAAGGAGAAATATCAGAACATGTTCTATTATTAGCTAAGCTTTTAATGAGATTTTAACGGTCGATGTAGGCGGCGCCTATTTTTTGAGTATGTAGAGAAAAACAGCACTCCAAATGACTTCAACAAGTCTTCCAGACTGTTTATATTTTCAAGAAAGAGGCTTAGCTCTCTTTTAACGGGAGATCACCTAACTTGACTTGTCAACTGTAACTCTGATAGACAACTGAAGAGTTATTTATAACATGGTTAAAACACTTTAAAGACCCATTCTTTTAATAATGGATAACCACAAAACTCACTAGATTAACTGCTTATAATTATTTAATATCTACTTATAAAACAGTTTCTAATTGTTCTCATTTTTTTTAGTTCCAAAGGCATTTATGTTTTCATAAACGGTGATGCGGAAATCGAGTGTTGAGCATGGAAAAAGTTGTGGTCATCAGTGTAAATAAAAGAAAAGAAAAAACGTATAGCTGACTTTGTCATGTCTTTTTCGAGAGAAATTTCAACAAATATTTATTTTTAACAATTAATTTATTTAACGACGTACAAAGAATATAATCAACTCTTACAAGTTTTCTTAGGAATTTAGGCACACTCGTTATTTCACGTCAATACAAGATTCTGGACGTAACAATAGTTCACATGTTTGTAGGATTCGATCATCTTCCTGACAGCATCGATGTTCTGTTCCGAGTCATTTACAACTCCCGATACCATTTGCGTATGGTCGGATGATGAGGATAATTATATTCCAGCATAGGAGCCATTTTATCTAAACACTGATTAACGCTAAAATCTCGTACAATAATGTAGAGCAAAATTGTCCGCTTTTTTGTACGTTACTGCCACGGTTAAGGAGAAATTAACAGTCAGAGGTCGTTTTGCCAGCTCCATTGCAGGTTGAACATATAAAACACGCTTTACCTTGTCACAACGTATGGTCATCGCTTGAGCAGAATTTTTTTAGCATTCTTTGTATGAATTTAAAATAAATAATTCCTATTCCCAATTATTAATTGACATGGGGTTGTCCGCAAAAAGGTATTTTTGGTGTCTTAGACTGACAATTTTTCACCTACCTTCCCTAAAATTTTTGGAATGTGGAATCGTGGAACAATTTATTTGCAAATGATAACAGTGGAATAAGTCAGTACGGTGACTTTACGAAAGTAAGATATGCAAAACGATCCTGAATATAGGCAACCAAACGTACGCTTAGAGCTCAGCCACTCCGCATTTCATATCAGTTGTCTTTGTTTACTTTCTGTTCAAATGCATAGGCTATTTTTGTTTACTTTCTGTTCAAATGTAGAGTACTTTGAAAGTTTCGTATATTTTAAATTTGTAGCATGACTGTATGTGTGTCGCTTTGATCCAATCTTACATAAATCGAGTATTGCTGCAACAGAATACCTTTCCTCCCAAGCCCAAAGAGTAAAATCCAAAATCGGGGAACTTATGCAATGGAGCTCTTTTCCACCCCTACCTATAACTCTGATCTTTCACCATGAGGTCAGTAATTATTCTGGTCCTTCAAGGAAGAGGAGATTAAAACACTTTTTTTTTTCTTTTAATGACAAGCACGGGATGCAGTAATTGGTCGAAAGGTGGATACCGACCATAAATTATAATGGATTACTTTTAAAAATTTATATTGAGTACTTTTTGACCAATAATATTTTTAACCCATTTTCTGCATTTCTTTTTATTTCTTTTAGCATGGTATAATATTATTAGCTAGCGATTATCATTCAATGTGTTAAAGTCGATGTCTACTTTTAAAGCGAAAGTCAAACAATATAATTACTAATTAGTTCCATACATTTAGTTAAACACAAAATTAATGCAAATGGTGGCTCTTTCATAATACCAAAAATAATATATAGAAACAGGAAAGAATTGGTGAAGCCACGTATGTGAATATGAGTACCTATGTTAGACTATTATCAACAATAAGAGGGACTTTTTATAACGTGAAAATTTACGACGTAGATGGCAGTAAACACAAAGATGTTTCCAGTCGGTCTTATGAGAGAACGGTAGCAAAAAAGAATCATAAGGTACGTTCGCGTTGGCGAGACGAGACGCACAGTCACGTCATTAGCGAACGAAATGGAGCGTCTCGAGCCGAGAGTGCATCTCTTAAGACGCCGCCAACGCGTCACAGCTCAGTCTAACGCTGCCGCTTTCATGACTTATGGCTCCCGTAATGCAATCAGCGACTAGGGATGGTTGGAAAATTAAATCAATTAACTAGAGATGTTTTCAAATGCTCAGGCGTCTTGACGGAAATAAATTTTTGTCAGCATCTCGCATTTTAACTCCGTTATGTGCTTGTATTTATACAATATTATTATCAACAACTATGCCATAAATGTAGATCTCTGCAAAGTTAAGCAAAACATCTTTTATTTCAATTATTTATATATTTAATTTATTTTACCAATGACGAAGTATTAAAAAATATTTTTTTATAAACAAAATAACCACTCTTAAGTTGATGCACTTGTAATTTTGTGTAGCCTACAAATAAATAGTAAGTATATAAGCATATGCTAAGAGTAGGGGGAACTAGCGCATTGTAGTGCCCCGGAGAAATTTTCCAGTCTCGTAAAAATATAGGAATATACCTTCACAATGCTTACTTACAACAATACAACCGTATACAAAATCCAAATTTACTTATAATATGTAAAATGGTCACATTACCTCTTATAAAAAATATATTAATATAATTCTTTTTCAAACAAAACAAAGGTTCATTTTTTAACCACGACAATACTCACCCACATTTTAGCTCAAGAAAAGCAGGAACTTATTCATTCTTTTGGATGGACAGTATTTCTGCACACTTTATATTGGCCGGACTTGGTACCGAGAGATTCTCACCCATCCCGTAATTAAAGAAACAGTTAAATGGCCGCAGGATCAATAATAATGACGTGAATCTGGAAAGGCAACTTTCGAAATCCAAGCAAGTTATGCATGTGACCTTGTGACCCCCGTATCCCGAGTCAAATGAGAGGTGCAGATCTGAAATTCAATAGCGGGGAAGATAACGCCTTAAGGTATCTACTGAACAAATATGAAGTGAATCGGTCAAGTATTTCTAGATATATCGTGTCGAAGTACGCACACGCTCACACACACACGCACGCACACAAACACACACACACACACATATGTAAACAAATCAAAACACCCGGTAGTACATTGCCGTAGCAATGCACTGACGGCACATACTCTGACAATAGAAACGTCAAATTCGAGTTCTTGAATGCGTTTTTAGGCTTCTATACATTAAAATGAGAAGCCTTATGTAGAGTAATGTCGTCTGTCTGTCCGTCCTTTTATTTTTCAAATTTTGTTCGAGGCAGCTTCCAAGTTGGAGACAAGGTTCTATTTCTGTCATTTCTGACATCTGCCACGACTTATAATTTTTGATCTGTGATAATAGATAGAGACATCACATTTTCATCATTTAAGTAAGGACTATAAGTCAAGCCCAGACGCCAAAAATCAGCCTGATCGGAAAATCTCGAGACTGGTTTGATCGGAAATAGCCGCAAATTTTTGTTTATGTATAGAAGCCCCGGAAATCTGCGAAACTGGAGTTCCACGACCGTACTTGTTTTGTTTTTGTTAGCCACGTTATCTTTGCTACATATGACAATTCTTCTGTAGACGTATGTGTACATAGAAATAAGTTAACTAAGTTGTGATCACTGGATCACAACTTCCATGTTACCACATGTCATATATAATCGTAACACACATTTGCTTGTTGTATTATACAGATTGCAAATAGAAAATTTAGCATGAAAAAAAAAACATGACAATATTGGTCTAATAAGAATGTTATAGAAGTGTTTGTTCTTACTTTTATTGTTAATTTTGATGCATTTTATTATTATTATTATTATTATTATTATTATTATTATTAGAACGTTTTGTAATTGTATTGAATTTTTTTGATTTCTTTTATTTATTTTTGTATGTTCATTGTAATTCTAAATAACTCAAAGACCTTATATTTTTAAAAGTTGTGAGATTTTTCTTAGTTTAATTTTATCAAACTTATAATCTATAAATAATAATTGTACTTAGACTTTATTTTAAATGTATAGATGGCAGCACGTACCCAGTTTGCAAAATGGTGACGGTGTACTAAAAAGTGTTTTGTGTTCTGGAGTATGTACGGTGTTTATCAGTTATTACAGTGCAATATGCATTTAGAGGTAGTACCTAAAAGAATCACTAGGTCACCAGAGCATTCTACGATGGTACTGCAAATTCAAGGAAACAGGTTTTATAAATAAACGTAAAATCGTCTGAAGATGAGACCTTTTTGACAATAGTGGAGCTAGTTTGGAAAAATGTTGTGCCTCGCCCACAATAGTCCACAAAGCAAGTCGTAAACTTGGTATTCTGCAACAAACCTTTACATTTTATGCTCTTCAAGTTCTGATAAATAACAAGAGGTCCCTTGCATTTAACCTAAAAAGCAACATCAAAATAAAGATTTTTCTATCGTTATTCACAAAAATTAAGCTTACTAATAACATCCCGAGACGTGTCGAAAGCAAGGTGTCTGATAAAGATATTAAAAATCCATCGCTTTATTCTTTTCCCCTAAAATGTTATGGTCAAGATTCTTTACTTTTTCATGGCTCGCAAACTGTTGACTGAAGGATTGGTGTACAACAAGGTAATCCTCTCGGACCCCTACTCTTTAGCTTGTATATCCATTCTATAATCACAAAACTGGATGACGGAACAATAGAAGGAGACCCCAATACTATTTAATGAGATTTTCTATACATTCAAAAACATTTTGGGTCTTTGCAACTTGTCATCAATTCAAATAAATGCGAGCTTTACTTCACTTCTGCCTTTACAGTTTTGGGGGTTCTATATATTGTGCATAATCTATTTAAATCTGGATTAGAATCTCAATGTTTTTATTAGTAATGCTTGATGGCTACAAGTATCGTTACCCGTTCGTTATAGAGGTTTGGGAATAAGGAAGACAATGGATCTTTCTCTATCCGCATTTTTTTTCTTCTTTAAACTCAACTCTAGCTCTCATCAATTCAGTACCACCTTTTTCTCAAAACTTGGCTAGTGTTGATGCTTATCAGAATGATTTAAAAATGTGGGAGAAGATAAACGGAGAACAAGTTTCGGAATGTCCCATTTTTTAAAAGGATTGGGGTAATATCAACTTGAAAGGAATAATTAATTCAATTAATTTTGAAAATGATCAACAGAGGATCCGTTTAGAATTTATTAATTGTCATGAATTCTTCGCTGGCTTCAACGTACTACCTTATCTGGCTCTAGACGCATTTCTTGATGACAACTTATTTAGGATTATTGGTCTTCGCCTCAGATTAAATATCTGCTTTTCCCACAAATGCGTTTGCGGAGTAGAAGTGGATAGTCTCATGGTCTCCATTATAAGAAGAGCGCAGGAAGATACTATAAACATAGAAAAATATATAATATATAACTACTGGTACACCTTCTTGCTTGGAACCTAATGGCTTGTGTTTCATGATGGGAAGCGTCCAAACGGAATGACTTTAGTACCATGAAATAACGAAAAAGTTTTGGTTTGGGATTTCACATGCAGTGACATAATGGCCACTTTATTCTTGGACATTTCTTTAAAGAAAACTGATTGTGTAGCCGAACTAGCTGCTACGAAGAAAAGGAATAAGTATAAAACCATCTTTGATCAAGGTTTCATCCTTTTTGCTGTTGAGACTTTATTTAATGATATTAGTTTACATCTACAAATTATCACTGATAAATTATGTTGTCGTTCGCATCTCATCGCATTAATGCTGTCTGCACTATGGGAACTTCCTTCCCAACGTCCCGATGGATGAACTTTTTCACTTACATTAATTTTTATTCGTTTTTGCTTGTCACAAATTCTCTTTTGCGAAATGTTTTAATAAAGGTAATAAACTAAAAATGTAATTATTCTAGATTTGATTGGCCTTTAAATGTAAATTTTAAAATCCCAGTTACGCTCAAATAATTGAATATTTTTATGTTGATACATGAGAACTCTTCTAGTTTTATTTCACTCTTGCACATTATTAACGACTTTCTAAAATGTCACAATTGCACGTCAGTCTTTCAAGTATCGATTTTTATTTTGAATGCTAGGCTTCTCCGACATGTAATAACGGACATCAGCAGCTTTTATAGACCCTGGCTTAAGATGACCCGTTTTGCTAACTTTTAGAAGGAATTGGTACATACACAAGTAAGAAATGTATTTTTTCTTGTGTTAAAACTATGAGAATTGTTTCAATATTCAGAAAAGTATAGTGAAATTCTATATTTACAAAATTTTAACATGACAATTACAATAACCTTCTTCAATTAAGTTGTTTATTTATAAACGTCAATTGTGCTACGTATCAAGCAATAAAATAAATAATGGTATTCATTTCTAAGCAAGCTTAAGTTTTAGCAAAAAGCAGTTTACTAATTTTTAAGGCCCAGAGAGTACTAAAGTGTAGTATGATAAATAATTGTCTTTCCAATAAAGCAATTACTTTCAGTTACTAAAAATGTATTTCTGTCGTTTTTAAAATATGACGTTTTCACACAACGATAATCCCGGATAAGTGAATTTAGGTATTCATCTGTTAAAGTTTGCTATTCTCATCTACCACATTAACCTGATTAGTTCCGAACCCAGTTTCATTTTATAAATAAGCTTTAAATCATACTGACATTAATGTTAGAATTGGTGTTTATGTGTGGTTACAAATCAAATTATTCAGTATAATTTTATTTTACCTGTTATGTACTACCAGTTGAAAATGTGTAAACTAGAACTACCATGTCAAATTTGAAATTTGATAGTACAAATTTACTTTAATAACTTTTGCTCATTATTATCATAAGTATAACAACTTTATACAAACAAACATTGTATTAAATTATCAATATTTTTTACTTTCCTTATCTTATAATAAGGTGTGTGTGTGTGTGTGTGTGTGTCTGAACCATAAGAGCTAGAGACTTGAAATTTGGTATGCAAGTTACTTGTAGGTAGGGGACGCAGTGCGAAGCTTTTGGTAAAAATCGGCCGAGTCGTTTGGTCGCAAAGTCGCAAAATCGGTCGCAAAGCGGTCGCGAATCGTAATGGTTGAAGATACAAAAAATTCATGAGAATAAAAATGATTTGTTATCACGAGATAAACATGAATTTAAAGTAAAAGTTGGTAAAATAGGAACTCGAAAAAAATTGAAGCTCAGGATTTTTAATATACCGGGTGTTCACAAAATGTTTTGGGAAATTTATATTACCGGATAGATGAGACCGAGACGAACAAAAAATTACAATGAAATTTTTTGATCCGAGGTCAAATAAATAAGTTATAGCCTAATAAAAATTAATTAAACGGACCAATCACAGCGTGCTCGGAGAGCTTCCTGGCCAACTGCGGGAGGACGGGGGGGAGTGCTTGGCCGCTAGGAGGGAGCACGCAGGCGATAATGGGGAAGGCCGTGCGGCCGAGCTCGCACGGTTACCTTCAGTGACGTAGCAAAATTTTAAGTACGAGTCAATTATTGTCTTGTACTGTTTATTTTAATCAGCTTTCGAGTGTTGGACTCGCGCCTCGTCCTTTTTTAAAATAACAAGTTCAGGGACGAGAGCAGCGCAGGGCCGAGACGATGGACCCGGTATAATATATAATAATAGGATAAGGAAAGTCGTGTGATGTTCACACTAGATTTTTAATATTAGGTATCTAGAAGTACTGTTGAAATTGGATTTTAACATAAGTTAATTTGGCAGTTATTTTTCTCTACATGCTTTTTAGATATTAGTATAACAATGAATTAGATGTTTCTGTGGTATGCTTTAATTGTTGATAAGAATTTCAAATAGAAATTTTATTCTTACAAAATTTTAAACATGTAAAGCAATTACCTAATGAGGTTGTTTTAATATAGAAATAGGAAATAACTTTTTATATATTTTTGAGAATTCTGGTATTTACTGCTAATGGAGAATCGATTCTACAAAAGCCTTACCAGATTCTTGTTATTCTGAGAGATTTATCATTTTCAGATCAAGAACTATCCGTCCTATTAAGTGAAAAGAGGAGAGCAATGCTAATAAAGAGATAGGCGAACGACAATTAATAATATGGGCTGTTACTACTACGTCACTAGCAAAATTGGAATTATAAACAGGAATTAAATAAATAATGTTAATATTTTTTCTGTTTGGTTTATGTTAATGCACTTAGTTATCTATGTATTTTTAAAAGCTGTTCTTTTGAGATACTTTTATTTTTGTGGGGTAGACTATTGTATTAATATTCTAAAATCGTTTAGATATTAATCATATTGAAATACTAATCTTTTATTTATATCTTATTAATAAAATAAATCACCTTAAGCAATTTTCCTCAGTTTATGATGGGGACGTTTTGATATTTGGATATCTTTTTAACATAATGTAGCAGTGAAATATTGTTTTTATTTGATATAATTTATTTAAAGAATTTTAATTTTTAAATCGTTTTGTAACATGAAGTTCGAGTATTTTTTTAGATCTAAGTAATATGTTAACAAATTCAGTAATACTTGATTAATTAAAATTATACCATATATACAAATTGCCTGTGTATTGTACGAGAGGTTCTTTAATTTACTTAAAATATTACCATAACTATATACAGACAGTATCCTCTAAATCCCTCTCCCCCGATATTAGGTTGAAAATTTTGTTCATCGGCAAAACTTGAAAGGTAGCAATAAAAGTTTTTAAAATATAGCTCATTCTGATCTATGGGCTATATTTATCTTTTGATGAATTTTTGTACTTTGCTCTTTTCTTAGCAAGAAATTGTTGTATCCCAATTTCTGTTTTCTTTACTTACTCAAAGTTTTTAGTCTCCTATTATAAAGAACGTCGTTATTTGACTGGAATAAGTAATAAACTGATAACGAAAGATCAGACTTATAGGTAAGGTGAGAAAAGAATTTAATTTTACGAGGTCTGGCAGCGCCCCCCCGGAGAGCTTGTCCAACTCCGACATGCTTGAGCCCCTTCGCATAGTTTTTAGAAATAAAAACATGGGGCCGGCGAAGAGATTGCTCTGTAAGCAATCCCAGAACGAACTTAAAAAAACCTTTCGATTTCGATTTCGAATTTCGAGAAAATTCGAAATCGAATATCTGGAAAATTATTCGACATAGAATTTTTTCTTCATTTTCGAATTCAGCGTAAAATTTCCTATAAGAATCACATTTAAAATCGTAATGTCGAAAAACTATTCGACATAGAATTTTTTCGATTTCATTATTGAAATCAGCGTAAAATTTTCTTTAAGAATTACTCATAAAATCGCAATGTTGAAATTTTCCCGAAATTCGAAGTCGAATATCTCGAAAACTATTCGAGATAGAAACTTTTTGATTTCAATTTTGAAATCAGCGTAAAATTTCCTATAAGAATCCATTTTAAAATTTTAAAAAATCCATAATATTGTGACAGCGACATATAGAATTCAGTAACGAACTTTTTAAGTTCGTTGAACACGATTAAAAAGCTCTGTTTGACATAATTGGCGTACGCCGTTGCCATGACAACGCATTTACGTATACCCAGTTAGAGTTGAACTCTGACCTTTGACCTTTGACCTGTGTGACAGCACTCATAATTTTTTTTATATATAAGTGCTTTATTACCCCCTCTCAAATGAAAATTTTCCATCGCTTGCGGTTCCGGAAATATATTACCTCGGTCGCGCCTGCCGCCGGGCCGAAATTTGTCCTTCGGAGGCGCTCGGGTCGGCACGGAAAGGCACGAACGATATGACCTTTGACCTGTGTGACAGCAGCAGCAGCAGCACTCATAATTTTTTTTATATATATAATTATGTTTCTATGTTTTTTGCCTTACAAGAAGCCCCTCTTCTATTGTATTATAGCAATACTTGTTTTTTTAACGATATGATAGCGTTAATTCACAGCAACTTACGTACGTTTAAGCTGAATAGTGTAATTTAAATTTAAGAGGTTCTACCAAATAAATAATAGGTCTAGTAAAAAGAAATCCATTATTTTTCCAATAGATGGCTTTAATAAATTGTATCTCGCGCTTTAAAAGTCCGATAGGTTTACACTAGATGGCGTTAGAAAGCTCACGTTTTATCAAGACAACCCCAAGCCACACACATCGATAGCTCCGGGAGCTTGGTTATGAGGTTCTTATGCATTCACCTTATAGCTCGAACCTGGAACCAAGTGATTACCACCTGTTCCTGTCCATGGCGAACTATTTTACTGGTGAAAAATTCGCCTCTAGAGAGGCTTGTGAAAATCGACTGTCCCAGTTTTTTGCCAATAGGAACAAGGCCTTCTATGAGAGAGGCATAATGGAATTACCTTCAAAATGCCAACAAATTATCGAACAAAACGGCGCATATTTGACCTAAATCGGTTCATTCTAAGTATGTTAAATAAAACTTTCAATTTCATGCAAAAATAATGGATTTCTTTTTTACTAGACCTATTATTATCAGTTTGTAATCTGTTGTTTTGGAAATTGATTTTAATGTTTAACCTGGATTTAACCATGGCTAATGTCTGTTCGAATTACGGAAGAAGATTAACATTTTATTACTCGCAACAATTTGTTTAATGAAACAATTATCACATGGATTTGTAATATATTGGTGACAAATTATTACTCCTTTTTGTGCTGATGTTTGTGTCAAATAATGTGGTATATCGCCAGAGTTCTTCTTTGCTTTTCTTTGTGTAATCGACTGGTAATACATACATGATCTTGAAGTCCTAAGTTTACCTGAATAAGGCTTCCGGGTTTTCTTGGATGAGACTGTTTTTGTAAATTATAGCTAGCTGCCACTTCTGCACCACCCATCCGTATTATAACTAATGGCATGGCTTTCTTAATCAATAAAAATAATTCTTTGCGTTTCTAGAGCTTTTTGGTAGAATTGTAATTCATCTAGTAAGAGTGCCCAAATCAGTTTAATTATTTTTTCAAATAAATTATCAACGATGCATCTGATCGATAATATAAAATTATTTTAAACAAATTAGTATTCTTCAAGTGTCATAAATAACGTATCTATTATTATTTGTTTTAATAAAAAAAGAATGCTCTGAATTTTTTTAACCATAAGGAAAATGTCTTATCTGCAACGATAAATTTGCAGGTAAGCCAAAAGTTTTGAATTGAAACACATAGGTCACATAGTTTATCTGATGTCATAGTTATCACTATCGGGTATACTGTTGTAAGTAACGTAGCACCTTTTTCAGTTAGATGAAGTATGCTATTAAATCTCATAAGCCTTTACGTCGACTCCGTACAAATGGTCCCGTAAGGAGTACAAGAAATAGTCAGTAGTCAAATAGAGGTACAACTCCATTAACCAATCTAAAAATCAAGAATTATTAAAATATCTGAAAATCGTAAAATTATAAAATCAACAATCAAATGATGGGTCTTTACGACTCTAAAGGTTAATCAAAATGGTAATAGTATTAATATTTGAATAAAGTTGTGGTCTTTATTGGTCAAAAATAAATGTATAAATGTACTAATTGAGAAAAATTCAACAGACGGGTACTACAAAATAATCACCAATTTCGCTCGCTCCCTTTTTAAAAATTGTGAATTGCATACGTAGTTTATTGATAGTCTACCAGAATAACGGCAGTTGATTCCAAGTTACTTTATTTTAAAATTTAAAGATACCCTGACGCCTAAATATAAAAGGAGTACAAATAAGTCTCCGCGCTTGACAAAAGATGGCCCCACCAGTAAGTTATGGTTGAAATTGTTAGATGCAAAACGTCATATCGTAAGGTTGGACATCTGGCAACACCATAACCTTAAAATATTAGCGATTTTGTATCAGCATTATATAATTTTTTCTCGTGTGAAAATGTCGAGTTTTGAGCCGAATAAGCGTCATTTGCAAGGACTTTTGATTTACTTCTTTAATTTGAAGAAATCTACAGCTGAGGCGCATCGATTGCTTGTAGAAGCATATGGTGAGGCTGAGAGAAGTTTTCGTGAGTGGTGAGTTTGACGTCGAAGACAAAGAACGTAGCGGAAGGCCGAAAGCGTATGAAGACGCGGAATTGGAAGCATTATCGGAGGAAGATTCCTGCCAAACGCAACAAGAACTTGGACTTACATTAGGAGTGACTCAATAAGGAATTTCACATCATTTAAAATCGTTGGGAATGATTCGAAGGTAAGGAAATTGGATTCCATATGAACTGAAACCGAGAAAAGTTAAACGTCGATTTTGCGCTTGTGAAATGCTGCTTGCCAAGCATAAACGAAAGGGTTTTTTGCATCGTATAGTCACTGATGATGAAAAACGGATCCACTACGATAACCCAAAGAAGAGGAAATCATGGGGACCACGTCGCCATGCTTCATCATCGACAGACAAGCCGAATATTCGTGGAAAAAAAAACTTATGTTGTGTATCTGGTGGGATCAGCTTGGTATCGTGTATTGTGAGTTGCTCAAACCGAACGAAACCATTATTGTGGCTCTCTAGCGAACACAATTGATGAGATTGAGCTGAGCACTCAAGGGAAAACGCGCCCACTACTACTCCAGATACTACAAAATTATTCTCCTGCATGATAATGCTCGTCCACATGTTGCGGCGTCGGTGAAAACCTACTTGAAAACACTCAATTGGGAAGTCTTACCCCACCCGCCGTATTCACTGGACATTGTTCCTTCCGATTATCACTTGTTCCGATCGATGGCACATGGCCTGTCTGACCAGCACTTCACATCATATGAAGATGCCAAAAATTGGGTCGATTCGTGGATAGCCTCAAAAGATGAAGCGTTTTTCCGACGCGGTATCCGTGTGTTGCCAGAAAGATGGGAAAAAGTAGTGGCTAGAGATGGACAATACTTTGAATAAAACATAAGATTCCGTTCTTTCACAATAAATCCCCGGCGGAGACTTATGTGTACTCCCTTTATATTAGGGGTTTATTATGAAAATAATAAATATATTAATATTCTAATAACAATCTATTCTATAAAACTGCAAAAATATAAGTATGTAACTAACTACTACAGTTATGAACCGATGTTAAATGTTAATACCTTATTCGAACCAGTTTGGTGCCAAACTTCTCATAAAGGTTTTAGATCTTAGATTTAAATTTACCTGTTATACAACTTTAATTCATGTGGCCTGTTCTTGGGACGGGCTTTTTTACTAGTAATGCAATAAATTTCATATATTTCGTGTAGCAGCTATTTTTAAATATGTCCCAGTATGTATGTATTAAAAACATTAAATTTAATGCCATTTTAAATATATCTAATCTACGTATTTTATATCTGTAATTTAATATTTAATTTAGAAATCCGATAACTTAATCATGTAACTTTTTACAACAAAAGAATTCATTGAAATTGTTCATTTTTTTGCGATTATTTATGTTCTATTCTAAATAATTCACAAGCCCAGACACTTTTTAGGTGTTGGTGTGGCGGCCTTTTCGCCCTTGAACCGCTTTATATCGCGGCGGCATGCGATTGCCTTTGCTAGGCATGCTTTAGCTACGTGTCGTGTCTCAGTCCGCAAATTCATTCACGCAGCGCGCAATCGGTTTTGTCTTAACCCGCATACATTCACGCATATTCAACACCCCGCAAATATTCACGCATCGCAGCTCGGCCAATTTGGTAGTGTCTCAACATCCCGAAGATACCAGATCCGCAACGCAGAGGTGGCCACCTTGGAATCGCCGACGAAGCCGAAGCCGAAGCCGATTCAGGTGAGCGATTTGGCAATTCATTGGTTGATATCGGTAGCCGCCCCCATCCGCTTACGCGACGGCCGTTTAAGGGACGATTTTGGCCTTATCGGCTGACCTTCCACTACGGGCCGTACTACGTTTCCACACCGCACCACGAGAGCGGCTATTTACACGCCTGCCTCTCCATTTTTTGGTCCTTACGAGCCGCAGCGGTATCGTATCCCACACCGCATCCACGAGAGCGGCTATTTACACGCCTGCCTCTCCAGGTGTTGTCAGTATTAAGTGACAATGCAATTTGCGATGTAATTGGAAATTTTTGGGGTGATAATCTCTATTTTCAACGAACTTAAAAAGTTCGTTACTGAATTCTATATGTCTGTCGGTCTGTCTGTCGCTGTCACAATATTATGGATTTTTTAAAATTTTAAAATGGATTCTTATAGGAAATTTTACGCTGATTTCAAAATCGAAATCAAAAAGTTTCTATCTCGAATAGTTTTCGAGATATTCGACTTCGAATTTCGGGAAAATTTTCGACATTACGATTTTAAATGTGATTCTTATAGGAAATTTTACGCTGAATTCGAAAATGAAGAAAAAATTCTATGTCGAATAATTTTCCAGATATTCGATTTCGAATTTTCTCGAAATTCGAAATCGAAATCGAAAGGTTTTTTTAAGTTCGTTCTGGGATTGCTTACAGAGCAATCTCTTCGCCGGCCCCATGTTTTATTTATAATTCTTATGCATGCTCAAATCAAATTTAATGAAATAATGAAAATATCGCTGTGCAAATATTGTCAAAAATTTAAGAACCTTAAATCGTGCCATCTTTAATTAGTGAAAATACCCAAAAGTTTTATGCAACGAATTTTAATGAAAAATCTGACTGTACCTTTATAAAATTCATTTGATCCAAGAGCTCAAGTTTGCAGATCGCTAATTCACTTTGGAAATTATGTTAATAAGCAAAATTATTCTTGATGTTCTCTTATGCCTGGCGGGTAGCCCACTCAGTCACTAAAAATAATTGAGTACCTGTGTTCACTCGAACAAGGGCTAATAATGGCGGTCGTCTAAGACGCGGTGTTTGCCACATCGCCCCGCACCAGAGATGGTGCGCGACGACCGGGCACATTGAGCGAACATATGAGAGCTTTAACCTCTCAGTTTGCAGGCGGTGCTCCCACGCGGGGCGTTAGAGCCGTACCATTTAAGCAAAATTATAGTTTCAATGTATTTGAATTAACAAAGAATAGTCAGAATATTCTCGGAAATGGTAGGCATTTGCAGATCTTTATAGATAAGCTAGTTTGGTACATACTATGTAGCATTTACAACAGTACGTAGTATCTTTGGTTGAAGCCGCTGAAGTATTGCCAGGATGGATTTACTAGCAGATCCATATAACTGCACCCCCATAGGTCCACACTGGCGTCAATAAATTTAAAAATTAATGGGGAGCGACGATTCATTAACCAGTATATCTTGCGGCACTTAGGATTCAGTTGTTTTCTTTTGTTCAAGATGTTTTCTCTATGTAAGCTGTTGGTTAAGGTGAATGCTTAGATACTTCATATCTTCTGTCTGCGGAAGTTATTGATTGTTCAGGAAAACTGGAGGATAATCCTTACGTAAAGTCAAAGTCATATGTTTTGGTTTGGTTTCATTTGTTCTGACACTTCATTTTTGAGCCAGCTTTTGATTTTATTTAATGGTGTTGTAAGTAATGTGATGCTATATCCGCGTTGATGTGAGATACTATAATATATATATAATGTATATATAATGTAATAATAGAGTGGTTGTTACTGTCAGTAAAGTTAGAAGCGTATATACAGTGTTGGTCCCAACATGCTTCCTTGAGCCACTTCTAAATTAACTAAAAAGAATAATCTGAATTCTTATTTTAACTTTTTCAAAATATTTTTGCTTGTCAAATATGAATGTAAAACACAGTAGTAGGGGTGAGGGAGATTAGATTTAATTTAGTATAGAAGTCCCATGTGCCATACTTTGTCAAATGCTTGCGTAATATTTTCGATCAATGCGGATTAGGAAAATTAATCTGCATCTGTATTAGTAATGTGTTACTCTCTAAATCCAAACTGGTGTCTTGGTATTAAATTTTGTAAAACAAGTTATAATTTTTTTAAGATTTTTTCGAATACTGCCATTTGATAATCTGAATGGAGGTATATATTGCTATGATTGCTTGAGTTTCTTTGTTGCTCTCAAAAGTGAATAATCCATTGCTGCAGTAGAATACAATGTGTTTAAGCAGTTTGGATTTGCTTCTTCATGTTGCGTAAGTATTTCCAAGCCTCTACTTGCTGCATTTAGTTTGTTTTTATCATTTGGTGATCTTGAATTCTTCCAAGTTTATGTTTCTCAACGATATTTAATTTTAGTAGCATAGGAAAAACTTCCCAATTATCAAATAGAGATGAAACAGGGGTTATTTGCCTTTGCAATTTTTCCCGGTTAGTCTTCTTGTTGGAGGTCTACAGCAATCAGTCATCTGAGTACTAAGCGTAATTATGATGGGAGAATGGTCTGATGATAGATCTAAGTTTGATTCAACTTTTGGGATATGCCTTTTACTACAAAGAAGTCAATGAGGTTAAAATGTTAATAACTGTCGGTCAATAGGTGTAATCATCCTGAATTTTCAGTGGTCTGCTTGGTATTATACTCTCCTGTTGCAATAAATCGGTTTCTAAGAGTATTTAAATAGTGATCAAATTTTTGTTTTTATCACATGTTTAGGTGGGCGATATTCTGCAGAAATTTTCAAGGTTACTAGTCGGTCTTTTACGTTTATACTTGTTACTTGTACATTTGTATTCTGGTAGTTAAATGTTGGCAAAGTTCACAGCGATTCTTAATGTATATTGAGCAATTATACAATTTTTGAAACAACTGTGATTAAAAAATTGAGTATACTACTTACAGTAGTTGTAACGATATAACATGTTTTTTAAATCATTAATGTCAACTGTTTTGATTTGCAGATTTACCTTTTTACAGCAAATGTGCATTATCGGAAGGTTGGTTATTTTCTCTTACTGTTTGGGCATAGATGGTCTCCTTACTTTTCGTCGATTTTGTAGAGCAACTGCCATTCGATATATTTAACTAGCATTTATTTGTGGTCTTCTTAGCATAGGATCTCAATTACTTTGAAGTTGCCAGATAAACTTTAGAGTTGGCTGGTCGACTTTCTTTACAATTTACATATTTTACATCTTTACTTCTCCCTTTCTTTTGACAGTCAGTAGTTAAATGATTACCTATACGGTTTAGATAGTGTGGGGTTCTACTGCAATAACTTTTTATATGGCCGTATCTCTGACATTTTGTGTATTGCGGTATTTTATTTTTAGGATGTGGAGGTTCAATTGTTATTTTTGAGTTCATTAAGTGTATTATTTATTATGATAGAGAATAGTTGAGAAGTTTTTGCTTAAATCTTTATCTGATCGTTTTAAAAAGTTTCGATTTTGTAATCGTTTTTAACTATTTGATTTCTTAGTTGTGTATGTGGCTTAATATATTTTACATCTGCTACAAATGTTGGTGAGGGTTTGGAAACTTTTTCTGTTGCATCATTTCCATTGGATGCATTTATACCAATTTAGCCATCACTAGATAAAATTTCACATCTCCGCTTTTGTAAGCAATAGTCACTAATTTCATTTGTTTTAGTAGTTTTACAGCTTTGTCAGTTCTGCCGTGTTTCTTATTCTGTATTGGATGCGAGAAATTTGCAATATATTTTTGATTCGTTGCAACCTGCTATTGAGGTTATTGGTTATGCGGGGGATGCTGTGACATGTATTTGTTAGTTGCCTACGACATTTCTTTAGCTTTGTGAGTAAATCGCTTGACTTAATCTCTGTACCACTTCTCTCGTCAACACCCAAGTGTAACACTAAGTATTTTAGGAGTTTGGAAACACCAAACACGTCTGAACACCGCAAAATCCGAACGGAAACTCAAATCAAGAATTAACAATAAATACAACCGACCTTAATCAAATTGTGGTCGCTAACGAAGGTATAAGAAATACAACATATCTGTTCTTTTTTAGATGAAAGAATGGAACTGCAACTATTTGACGTGACTTGTGGGCTTAGGGTATTACAGAGATTTTTTTTGGGGCGGAGAAACGATTACTGTTGTTAGCGAATGCTATCGTAATAGTGCAATAAACTTTTTATGTAATCAATTGGAAAACATGGATCTTTACTGTGACTTTTACCCTGACAGTGACAAAAGTCATTAGGTTATTGTGTAAATTTTCCTAGTCGTGCCAACTGGCTGACAAAGTCATGCCTTTGAATTTTCGTCTTTAAAGATTTTCAACGAACTTAAAAAGTTCGTTACTGAATTCTATATGCCTGTCGGTCTGTCTGTCGCTGTCACAAAATTATGGATTTTTTAAAATTTTAAAATGGATTCTTATAGGAAATTTTACGCTGATTTTAAAATCGAAATCAAAAAGTTTCTATCTCGAATAGTTTTCAAGATATTCGACTTCGAATTTCGGGAAAATTTTCGACATTACGATTTTAAATGTGATTCTTATAGGAAATTTTACGCTGAATTCGAAAATGAAGAAAAAATTCTATGTCGAATAATTTTCCAGATATTCGATTTCGAATTTTCCCGAAATTAGTTCGTTCTGGGATTGCTTACAGAGCAATCTCTTCGCCGGCCCCATGTTTTAGAAATAATGTTATACACCCGTGTGCGGGCGCGTCTCCAGGTAGCGGATAGGAGGTGGCCCAGAAAATTTGGCCAGCTATTTCTGATCAACTGTCATAGACAGGTTAGTGATAAGCCTCTCACTGCAATGACCCAGAGGCTTAAGCGGTTTCAAACCCGCAACATAGTGGAGAGCATGTGATGTGTCTGAGCGGGTATAAAAACCTGTAACATGGCCTAGGTGAAAACCTCCTTGCGGGCCAACCATCCCGGTCCTGCTGTCGTGTCGTGGTTAAGGGCTTGCACCGGGTGCAACGGAGCCGGCTATCACAGATTTTAGATAAGTGTAACCGAAAAACTCTGCAACTTCCTGTTGACTGTGGTCATATCTCGCAGACAGGAAGCAGTGGGGCGGGGTCTTGGTTTAACTGCCTGAATCAAGAGGAGACAACCTTAATAAGATAACCTAAATTTCACGCCGGGAAACCGGGCCAAAGGGATGCGTAACTGGAAGATCAGTCTCTTCTGGTTTCAACTCGGGGCACCGGGCACAACCTCGCAGTATCAATGCTTTTCTCTGCAGCAGGGGGCTCCTGGCGTTTCCCCCTTACTCGTGAGATCAAGATGGATATAGAAGACAGTCTACCTCCAGTAACACTCTCCAACAGCGAGGATAAAGAAGCCTTGCTAAACTCATCTAACTCGGATGTGGGCAAAAAAATCATCACCGAGAAGGATGTAGTTGCTCATAGAGGCTACAGAAACTTTTACTACTATAACAACCAAGCACCTTTCAGGTGCTTTAAACGGAAGGCTACTATCGCCAGAGCGTTAGCAAGAGGGAAACCTACAAGACCCAGAAAGCATCTGAAGAAGAAGAACCCCAAAGTTGCTAGCACAGGTAAAACTCCTAAAACGCCCTCCATGAAACGGCAGAGATCTGATGGGAATACACCTAGCTCTGTCAAAACCTCAGCCAAAAAGCTATGCGCCAGTGTGCAGGGCAAGAAGGAGAAGAAACTAATCTTTAAAGATGCTCTTACAGGCATAAAAATGGCCTTTTCAGGACTATTTGTAACAGATCCAGAACTGTTGGGACAAATAAAACCGGGAGAAGAGAGTACAGGTCTACAGTTTCTTAGCTGTTACTATGAGTTATCCTCTCCTGTAAAAATGAGGAAACCAAGTCGTGGCTCTTAACCACGACCTCTAACCTCAAATTATGGGAGGGAGGGAATCTAAAGGTAGGACCGGCTAAGGATACCCTCAATACGGTGAAAGTGCTCTTATAGGCACCCAAACCCGTTAGCATC
The DNA here is from genome assembly GCA_036346155.1 of Sinelater perroti. Classification (NCBI taxonomy): domain Eukaryota; kingdom Metazoa; phylum Arthropoda; class Insecta; order Coleoptera; family Elateridae; genus Sinelater; species Sinelater perroti. Next base: position 30,624,353 of record JARFIY010000254.1, on the reverse strand, counting down.
AAACCGCAGAAGATCTTAAATCTGCTCAAGACACTGAGGACTGGAGGGTAATCCACAGTGCAACATGAGGAAATAGAAGGACGTTGATCATTTTTATTGACAGAAAATCTATGTCAAGTCTTCGAAACTTGTTTATGAAGCCATGCCTATGGTTGGAAGAGCAATAGTCAAACTACTATTAGCCCCCACTTTTACTACTCAAGATGGCGTAAGTACCAGCAAAGGGTCTGAGGCTGTTTCAAGCGAACCTCCAACAGAGTAGAAGCGCCACGGCTGTCCTCTGCAACCGCTTAACCTCCGAGGACATCGATATTGCCCTAATCCAGGAACCCTAGGTAGTTAAGGGCAAGATAATGGGACTCGGACAAGTCAGAGGTGAGTTAATATTTAACAAATCCTTTGATATCCACAGGTTATTTATTTTTATAAAAGACCATATAAAATGCATGCTTTTGTATAATTTATGTTTTAGAGACATAATAACTATGAAACTAAAACAAGTAAGGAATGGTAATGTGACAGAGATAATAATATTCTCAGGTTCTGCAAGGCCAACAACTTCCAGTTCCTAGCGGGCTGTGATTCTAATGCTCACAACATTGCATGGGGCAGCACCGACACAAACCCACGAAATACTCTCCTTCTGGAATTCCTGGTAAGTAGTAACTTGCAAGTCATAAATTTAGGTAACTAGCCCACTTTTGTAACTCGACAACGCAAAAAAGTCATACACATAACCCTGTCTACGATAAATTTACAGAGAAAGATTAAGCAATGAAATGTATCTGGCGAACAATCAATGTTCGATCACAGGCACATTGAATACTTGCTGGCAGGCTACGACAAGAAAATAGTAACCTATCGTAATGCCAGAAAAACTGATTGGGCAAAGTACAAGGAGGAGCTTACATATAAGCTATCCCTTGTTAAAACCCATTTGCAAACTCCAGCTGGCATGGAGCTAATAACCGACCAAGTAAATGAGGCCATTCTGACCTCTTACAAGAACAGCTGCCACATAACTCAGAGGCAGTGCAACAGAAAAGTAGTATGGTGGAACGAACACCTGGCTAATTTAAAAAAACAACAGCAAGAAAGCTTTTCAATAGAGCAAAACGTACGAGAGAGTGGGACCAATATGCCCAGGCTCTAATGAAATTCAACAAAGCTCTAAGAAAAGCTAAAACGGACTCATGGAGGGAGTTTTACAGGGATATTGAAAACACAACCCAAGCAGCTAGCCTCCATAAAGTACTGTCAAAAGATCCCGTTATACCTGATGGGAATATGATGAAACCAACAGGTGATTATACTAATAGTGAAAGGAAAACATTGAAAATGCTTCTTGAAACGTATTTTTTGGGCTCAGTAATAGTAGCTCAAACCGAGCCTACTGAGTCGGTGCCTGACAACTTTCCAAGGAGATCTACAAGGGATGATTAGATAATTCCCAGAAAAGTAATATTCTACAATGAGGTAGTTTGGGCTATCAAAACCTTCCAACCTTATAAATCTACCGGACCAGATAAAATATTCCCAGCACTCTTGCACCGAGGGATAGAAATCTTAACTCCGTTCTTAATCAAAATCTTTCGGCTAAGCTTAGCGGGAAACTATCTGCCACTGGTATGGAAACTTACCAAGGTAATCTTCATTCCCAAATCATGGCGGCAAACGTACAACCAACCTAAAGCCTTTAGATCGATTAGCCTGTCTTTTTGCTTGAAGACTATGGAAAAACTGGTAGACAGATATCTACGAGACGGGGTACTAAACGACAATTTCCTACATCGAAATCAACATGCTTACTAATAGGGTAAATCATGTGACTCTGCGTTATACAACCTAGTTAGTAGGGTAGAAGTGACGTTCAATAACAAATAAATAGCCTTAGCAGCATTCTTGGACATAGAAGGAGCCTTTGCTAAAACCTTCTCTAACTCAATAACCAATGCAACCCTAAGACACGGAGGTGACAACGTCTGGAGCAGTTGGATAAACTCCATGTTGAAGGGTGCAAGCAAACTTGGGAGAGGAATCTCTCAAGGTTCATACTACAAGAGGCTGTCCGCAAGAGAGAGTTCTTTCCCCCCTTATGTGGAATCTAGTACTAAACAAGCTACTAGTATTACTCAATGATGAAGGATTCTATACCTAAGGTTACGCAGATGACATTGTTATACTAATCAGGGGCAGGAGTACAAACATAATTGCAGAGCTAATGCAAAGAGCATTAGATATAACACAAAAATGATGTGAAAGGGAAGACCTCAAGGTGAACCTTAAAAAGGTCTCACTAATGCATTTCACGAGGAAAAGAGAAGTAAGGTAATTTTATAATCTTACAATTTTCGGTGAAAGTATACAGGTGGTCCAGGAAGTTAAATATTTGGGCATCACCCTTGATGCAAAACTAAACTGAAATGCTCACCTGAAAAAAGTAACCAGCAAAGCCAAACTAGCGCTTGTTGCGGACAGGCGAATGTTTGGGAGAACATGGTGACTAAAACCTAAAATGGCAATGAGGCTATTCACCACAATCGTAAGACCCATGCTATCATTTGGCACACTACTATGGTGGCCAAAATAAAAAACGGCAGTAATTAAGCTAACTAGGATACAAAGACTAGCATGCTTGTGTATCTGCAGAGTCATGAGCAGTACTCCTACAGCATCTATGGAAGCACTCCTAAATCTCATCCCTTTGGATATTTATCTAAAGGGAGCAACTTGGATTGCTGCACATAGAATGAAATCCACCGGTACGTGGCATAGGCACAATGAACAGAGTGAGCATAAACGGATACAGGAAGTAGTTAAAGGAAATACCATACTAAGCATGGGTACTGACCACATCCTACTGGTATACTCATTTGAAAAACCTTTCAATGTGAATTACGATCATGACTGGGCAAAAGGTAACCCATCACAACTCAGAAGTGGGCTGGTCTGGTATACAGACGGAACCCGCACTGCCCAAGGAACAGGGGCAGGTATACATGGCATAAAACCAAAGGTAAACCTTAGCTTACCCTTAGGCAGGTACGCCACAGTATTTCAAGCTGAAATATTTGCGATAATGCAATGCATAATAGAGAATACTAGACGCGGATACACTCAACGACGCACTAGTATCGTAACTGACAGCCAAGCGGCCCCTAAAGCGCTGGAGTCACCTCATATCAACTCCAAGCTTGTAAAAGACTGCTTAGCCGATCTGGTCACCCTATCTGAGGATAACAAGGCCAACCTTATCTGGGTACCGGATCACTCTGGAGTGGAAGGGAACGAAAGGGCAGATGCACTTGCAAAAAACGGTTCTAACACTCCATTTACAGGACCAGAACCTGTTCTAGGTATACCCAAATGTAGCATACGATCGGCAATAAAAGAGTGGATGCACTCATCTCGCTGGGATGCCACACAAGGGCAAAGACTTGGGAAGGAATTAATTGGGAAGCCTTCCAGTAAGCTAAGTGATGACGTACTAAATTTAGGACGTACTCAGATAAGACGGGTAGGTCTTATAATAGGGCACTGCCACCTGAAAAAGCACCTCACTAGAATAGGAGTAAACAGAGATGACACACTCTGTAGATTATGTGAAGAAGAGGAAGAAACATCCTCACAAATAATTTTTGACTGTCCAGCACTATACCGCAAAAGGCAGGAAATCTTTAGGGAAAATCTCCCTGGTAATCTACCCAATTATGAGAATCTCATAAAGAACATCCTAAAATTAGTTGAAAGCACAGATCTTCCTTAATTAGGAAAAGAAAAAAAGTGGTCTCGTAACCTACGATTAACCCCTATGATAATCAATTAATCAATCAATCAAGTTACACGAATAAAGTATTTGTCAAATATCAAACCACTATTATACTGAAAGGTTATTTCAAATTTTGTAATAAAAATGATTATCTGTATAAACAGATGAGAAGACATTTACACAACAGTATTCTTAAAATGTAACCTTTATGTATCTACTTTTGTTAAGCGAACAAACCAATAATTTTTAATAATTATTGATATTATTGAAAACAAATCTTAAAGTATTTGTTTCAAGTAAAATGATACCTGATTTATGATTCTATATGTTGTATAATCTCTTTATATCCATTTATAAAAATTTTAGAAAGAATAAACCATTCTAAAAATAAACTTTATAGGTTTAGAAACCATAAAAAAACCTTGGGTCACCTACCCAAAGTAGCATAAGACGTACACTCTCCGTGACGACGTAAATGCACTTCCGTAAAAACATAATTTTCTTCTGTTTTGAATGAATTGTAGAAGAATTAAAAAGAAAGGTTACTGAAACATATAACATTATAAGGGCCCTTTAATTCTGGCTTTTTGTTTTAGAGATACAGAAAGGGATCCTAATATGGTAGTATTATCGAAACTGGTCAGTAAGAAGCATGATACTATAATTTACACGATTTGCTCATACTAATAGTTCTATGTTTGTCTAGCCAATGAAATAAATACATGACTATCTAAACTATTTTAATTAAGCTGTAAACATAACAGTGCATATATATATATATATATATATATATATATATATATATATATATATATACTACTTTTCCAATATATTAAAATGCACCTCCACGAACGGGAGAGAGGAGAAATAGTACGTATTTAACTTTGAATTTCGGTAAATTTTTTGGATAATTATCATTGAGTACGTATCATATCTTATTTTTGTTAATTGTCTTTCACTTGCAGGCGTTTTAAATTTGTATAGTTACATATTCAGGATCCGCAGTAAAATTTATGAAAGTTGTTAATGCGAGTTGTTTGAGAGTGGTAAAGGTACCGATACTCAACTTAACTTTCTTATTAATAAATGTTAAAATGAATAGAAAAAATATTATTTGAGCTTCAGGACAACTAAAATTGATTTACCAAAAACTACAGTTAAAAGTTCTTCAGATGAACAAAAAGATTAGAAGCAAAAGCCACAAAAAGGATTTTGTTTTGTTAGCAGCGCTGCATACTGCATGAACCTATCCAGCACATAGGCCACAACAAAATCAAAATTGCATCCTTTTCCTAATTTACTAAAGACATTCTTCGTAATCAGCAAGATTAGATAGATTTATCTTCTAATACTCATAATTTATATCTTCAGCTTCAGAATATGAAGAGCTAGTTTCACCATGAATTTATTTTGGATCTTTTTTATTTTTATTAGAGCTTTGTTACTGTTTTGGTCTTTAGTTTTTCTCTTTAATACTGTTAGATTTTTCCCCTTGTTCTAATATTTCCTTCATCTTTTCATTTTTAACTATTTTTCTTCATTTTTTTTTCAAGTACCTCTTTGCGTGTTTTAGCAATCAGAATTGTAGAGTGCTATTTTAGCCCTCCTTCTGCAAAGCTTGATATAATAGGGAGAACTGGCAAGGAGTAGCTTTTATGTTCATCTCTTGCCATTGTGATGTCTGCCTCGGGCGGGAGTTGGGGTCCAAAGGTCGTAGCGTTGACTCAATTGAAGTAGTAGATAATTCGTTTTTAAAAGTTTTGGATTGAAGGGGCAGATCCCAGTCTTGGAAAAGCCACACACGGTTTTGTTCACATTGACAACTTTTAAGATGTCAGAGTTTACGAGGCTAGGTATATCTTTCTTTAATATTCATCTATGTGGATATGCCTTTTTAAAGAGTCATGAAAATTATCCATTAGCTGCAAATAGTGGGACGTCCATATCGAAAAGGATAGGCGCACGATCCCATTCTTTTTTCCAATGTGTGACGGTTGCGATTGTTTAGAAATGATAAAGTTTTATTTGCATTTGTGGTTTTTGTAAACTATTTGATCCAATCAGACTTCGAGCATTGATAAACGATTACTGGAAGACCTCCTCGAGTCTAAGTCTTATTAATTTTTGCCCTGCAAAAATAAATATTGAAGGAATGAAGCCGCCGGCTGCGTTCATTGCACAACACAATGTGATGTTACACCCTCGCCGGCAACTCCTCGCTCCATCGATCTGTTTACTTCTCTTGGGAACAACTGTTAGAAACGTTTCGTTGACGTAGATTTTCGATGAATGGAATATCTTTTTGTCCATCACTAATGACAAATTTTTAAAAAATATTTCAACCGCTGCCTTCATGAAGCTTTGAATCGGACTGAGGCTCGTTGCTATTGGCTTACATTTGTTTATGCTATCTTGTTTCCCCATGAATTTAGCACCTCAGTCCTTGTCAACAAGCTTTGTATCTCTATTGATATTGTGTTACGGTTCATACCTTTCCCCAAACTCAAAAGCTACACGAAAAAGTTCTATCCCGTAGTACAAGTTACACAATAATATGACATGTTCAGTGAGTTGTATCTTTAGTTGAGTCATAAACTAGCTTTTGCCCCATTTTGCGTCCCCCAAATTTCGGCCTCTCTTTAGTTTTGCCTTAGGAATATTAAAACATAGAATTGTTGTCTTTATATTGTCGTCATTCTCGAGACACTTCAAAAACCTCAAATGACCATTCAGCCTTCTCAGTTTGACCTGTATATTTGCGTGGTATCTGCAGTTCAGAAAATATCGTTTAGTCGACCAGTGATATATAAACTGCATATCATTATCCGCATACATAAATTTTTCCGAACTACAAATTTGCCCTTTAGTCTACACTTCTGTGTGTAAAAATCAATCATAAAAGAAAGCTAATTTTTGTTATGAATTTCTCTTGAAAGTAGAAAAAACAAATTTATCTTCAAATTTTTTTTGAATTAAACTTAGATTTAAAAAAAAACATTAAAAACAATGGTGAGTGACCCACACTCAGTGTTTTTTTTTAAATTTTTTTAAATTTTTTTTAAATTAACATCTCAATGTATTTCCAATCTGTACATGTACATTTTTCAACTACTTACATCTAATGGCCTAACAATAGACACTAAAAAACAATTTACAAAAAGGTACATATGGAACCTAGCACTATATGACTGCGAATCATGGACTATAAGAAAAGCAGATCAAAAGAAACTAAAATCCTTTGAGATGTGGTGCTACAGAAGAATATTAAAGATTTTATAAGCGCAAAGATAAACAGATGAAGAAGTGCTAAGAACAATTCAAGAAAAACAAAAAATTTTGAATCACATAAAGAAACGGCGAATGCAAACGATAGACTACATAAGGAAACGAGAAGAACTTCTAAAAATTATAATAGAAGGAAAAATATCCGGAAAAAACCCAAGAGAGAGACCACGCCTACAATATATTAAGCAATTAATAACAGACTTGGGCACTGGCAGTTAAGTAGAAATGGAAAACATGGCTTTAGAACGACAAACATGAAAAGCTGCGACAAACTAGTCGTCAGACTAACGACCTTGGAGGAGGGGGACGTGTACATTTAGTAAATAGTTTGGATTGATTATTTAGACATGTAATATACCTAGTATACATATAACAGCAGATCTACAAATCTTTTTGGCTTTTGGGTACAAAAAAAAAACTTGCTAAACAAACAAAAAATAAAGTTAAAGCTAAACTTAATATTATTTAGGAGCTGTGGTCAAGATCATTGTTCCTCTGTCCTGAGCCGGCGCAGGCGAGTTCGAGTCTCGCTCAACTCATGGGTGTATGTGATATCCTAGCATTAAGTGCGTGCTAGCAGTCATAATAAGCCATTGTGGCTGCAGTGCCGGTAAGTGCGCATAATAATAATATTATTTAAATAAGGAATCTAGTAGGCAAGTCGTGTGTCACATAGATATCTTTAGTCTTTTATTTTAATTTGGAGGAACCATAAGGCCCGTAGCTATAGTGTTAGGATATGCTCTAAGACGATCACTATATTTAACACTGTAATGATTGACTTTTTATTTTACTGTACATTTGTAGGTCATTACGGATAGTCACGTTAGACACAAATCAGGGCGCATTCACTATTATATGCAACACTTTCTATTGGTAGCGTTCTAGGATTTCAATGTTGGAGTTGCCAGCTGTGCTCCATAGTTGGATGCCATAACTCCAAACTGGTTTGAGTATAATGTTATATAGAAAGAGTTTGTTATTTATTAAGAGTTTGGATTTAAGCCCCACTAACCAGTACATCTTGGATAAAGTTAGTCCCAATTGATTGTGTTTTGTGAAGATGTGCTTACATCACGTGAGTCTTCTGTCAAGGTATAACTCGAGATACTTAACTTCTTTTTCTTGGAGTTGAGGATTGTTTTTTATCTGTACCGGAGGACAGATCCCCCTACGCGTGCTAAAGATTACGTGGATGGCCTTGGACTCATTTGTATTAATTTTCCATTCTTTACCATTTTTTAATAGCAGTTAATTTTATTTGTAATTTTTGTAAGGCTATTTTTGGATCTTTATTGGAGGGCAGGACTGCGATATTATCCGTATATGTTGCAGTGCGCCGAAGATTTGAGGCACTCCAGCATTTATCGGGGAGGGACTTGTGTACACTATTTCGTATTTGACTAGTAAGTGCCGATTCTAGAGGTAGGATTTCAAGACTCGAGAGTAATTCAGGGGAAGAAGTATTTGTAATTTGTACATGAGTCTTATATGCCACACTCTGATGAAGCTTGAGGGATGTCTATAAATGCCGCAGAACATTATCGCTTGTCTTTAAAAGCTTGATTAATTTGTTTATAATACTTGATGAATTTGTTTAATTGTAGAGTACATCTTTTGGAAGTCGAATTGATGAGCTGATATTAACTCGTTTTCTTCGATAATTGAGGTTATTCTTTTCCATAGAAGGTTTTCAAAAACTTTAACCACAATAGATAAAAGGCGATAATATTTTGGTTCATTAGAAAGTTTATCTGGTTTTAGGATAAGTGTTACCTGAACAACTTTCCATTGGGATGAAAAATATCCAGTGTGTAAAATTGCGCTGAATAGCTGGGTTAGATATTTTATACCGGTAGCAGGTAGCTCTTTCAGAATTTGCCCACTTTGTTGAAACTAAAACGTTCGTTGTGTACTTCAATATGTTTTTAGAACGTTCGCTACTTATTTTATTTGATTAAAAGCCCGTCAAGGTACAAATTTCTTCTGTAACTGGGTGCGTATTGATGTACTATATTTTCTATATTTCAATTTCTGTTTCAATTTTAATGACTGTTGAATTTTTGCCATGCCCCGTTTAGAATAAGATTTGTATCTAAATTGAAGATATCCCACAAAATTACAGTATCATACAGTTGCACCTTAGTTAATTGACGATAATTAAAATGGCGGACAAGTGAGTAAGCCTGTGCAAAGAATAACTTGTTGCCTTGAAGTTTCTTCTGAAGAAGATTTATAGAATATTTTAATAACAGCACAGCGACATTCTTGTGAATATACATAGTGGGGAACTTGTGATCCTAAAAATCGATGCATGATCTTTCGTAAAATTGTACAAGAGACAAATCTTTCTTTAGAGAAACATTACTATTTATAAACATACGCTTCTCCAATATAATTCACAATTTTATCCCGCTTACAGCACTACGTATAAATTCGGCTGAACGATATTACCACGTTCTTCTTACAGTTTGGACCTTTCTCTGGCTGTTTTTTTTTTTGATTCCTCAAAGAGTTTTAAAAGGTAAAGATTTTAGCATTGATGACAAAACAATGTAGGCTATCCTAAGGTTTAGGCATAAGACAAAGTTTTCTACGCGGAAATCTTTAAGTGGCACTTAAATGCTAGGATACGTGTAATAAAAATAATAAAATTATATCAAACAATGGTAGTTCACTGTTTGAAATGTGTTCTTTTATTTAGTATACAAAAAATATTGTTTGACTTGAACTCTCCTCGTATTATAAATAATTTTGGTTAAAAATATAGTATTATTTATCTCTAGCAAGGAGTGACACGTTTTGTACAATTTATTTTAATAATAATATATTCAAAAAATATTTCGAAAAACGCATTGAATGCTATATAGCTTATTTTTGGAATATTAATGGTATGTTTTTAAAATTTGGTGAATAGAGCTAATAATTTATTTTGGGAATAGTTGTAATAAATTACCCTTTGTTTGTTTTTTATTGCACTTAAAATAGTACCACCACCATTAACAATAATATAACATAAATTTATTATTAAATAATATTTAATATTTAATACGATTAAACGTAATTATAGTTCACATGTTAATTAATTAAAAATCAACTATAACGTTTTCTACTAGTATTTCATGTAATTTGCGGTACTTTTTATTGCTATAGAGTTTTTTGACATGATGTGAATGACGTTTTTGTTATGATAAATTCAATCTAGATATCTGCCATTACGAAAATTTGGATTTGTATACTTAAGAAACGGTCAAAATATGCTATATAATATGCTGACAGATTATTAGCCATGATATTTTATTTTGTCGCAATTTGTAGGAAAACAACATAAACTAAAAACGCCTTGTTATATACTTAACAAATGTATACATAAACTGCATACACAAAACAAAATATCAATAAAAAATTATAAGATAAATAAGGGCAAGATAGTATTTAAAGGAGTAATATTTCATTGTGCACGTCTTTTTTGCAAAAAAATAATTTTTTAAGATTAAGTGTAAAAAATGTCTAGTTCATGTTTTTTTTACATTTCACATAATCCTCCAGATGCAGGGTAACATTTCTATGAGTCCCTTGTATTGAAAACTTCAATAAAACACAAAAATAAAAGAAGAACGTTTTAACGAAGGAAAACACAGAAGAGTAAATGAATGACATTTTCATTCGAAATAACTTTTACCAGCTAGTCGTCAATCTCGGTAGACACCACTTTCATGTCTAAATTTGCTGTTTTACAATACTGTTTTTTACGTACGCTCTATCATTCTACTGGGTAGTTTGACATGAAAACTCAGATTTTTTAGAGCTGACACCAGTTGTTTGTTTTCAATGTTCAAGTAGCGCAAAAATTCATTTTTTGGAGACTTTTTCCTTTTTATTGTAACGAAATATCCAAAACTTAACATAATCTTGATTTTCCATATGATGGATGCCCAGGTTTTGAGAAGGAATAAAAATGTGTTGGTGAAGGGTTAGGCTAATAAAGTGGGCAAGAGAAAATTTTTTAATCCAACTCTATTAATTTTTGTAGCGTCGGTCGTGCTATATAAGATCTCTGTTTTGAATGTTTCGCTAGACCATCATAGTCACCATAAACTTTACAGGATAAAAACTTGCTGTTGCAAGTTATCCGAGCGGTTCTTAACGGTTTAATTATTGTTCATTTTGTCTAGGATTATCATATTAAATATTTTTTGTCGCAGGGAATCTTGTTCAAAATTTTTGTTTTGGTATGCCTGAGTAGCAATTAAAAGACCCCCTTTAGTCTGTGTATCTTGTCGCGCTTTGTCAATTCACGTATGTAGAATCCACTTGTCAGGTTTTTAAATCTTTTATAAAGACAATCGAATCGTCGCTTTGGATACTTTGACCCTTCCTTCGAGAAAATAAACAGTGAATGATGAATATATTGATAAACACGTCTTTCACAAAAATGTCACAAACAAGACATTTCATGTGAAACTACTTGATACTTATTTAGCTATTGAAGCTAAATATTATTCATCTAAAAACATTGCATTCTGATTATTTTGCTTGGCATATCTCTCCAATGGCCGATTGTTTTTTTTTAAGCGAAGAGTAAAAAGTTTCAGATCTTTTTAAGTATTTTCTTGATACTTTTATTTTAAAATCCGTTAATTTCTGTTTGCGGATAAGATTACCACCTCGATTAAGTATTATGTCCAGATTAATTTGGCGCACTTCGATGGTATTATATATAAGAAAATGGTGTGAAGTTCTAGTGAGGTGTTGTGATCCAAGTACGATATACATGCATTTTACGTAAATGAACTTAATACATGCAACAATCTTTGATGAGACGATGACACAAATAGTATATCAAAAAAAGAATTACCTAACTTGAAGTGTGAAGTTGATATACATTATATGATATTTATATCTATTTTTGCTGTTGTTTTCTCAGTAGATCCAGATTGTTTTAAATCGTTTAAAAACATATTTTGCTCTTATAGCAGAAATGGGTCTTTTGTACTTAATATCAGTGCTATGTTATTACAATATTATATTAAGTAGCATTTTTCTTTAAGAATGTTCAATTATTTTGAACAAGAACTATCAAAAAAGAAGCTTATGTTATAGAAGTAGTAGTTTTAATCTACTCAGGAACCACAAATCGTTTGCCCTTATATACAATGATTTAATTAAAAATATTATGTAAATATTTATATTATCTAATTTTAAGAAGAATTTTGTTTACAGCTTAAAATTTCGGTGGCTTATAAGTTATGACCAATATATATATCTCATATAATAAGTTTTGATAAACTAAATTTTGTAAAATATTTCTTTTCATTTAAGAGTTCTTGGTACTAAATAAAATATAAGAATCTTACAAATCGATTTCCAACTAATTTAAAGCTTTCAAAACAATTTTAAATACTTAAATTTTAGGATTTACATTTATTTTTATTCATTATAATGGCTTTTCGAGAAATAGTCAATGATATTTAAGGTAAATAGTGAGCGCTGTTGTGGTGTGGACGGACCGGGTGTATTCCTGAGCCTCAGACGTCTAGAGGATAACCTACTCAGTCATTAAAAATAATTGAGTATCTATGTTCATTTCGAACAAGGGGTAATAATGTGGTGATGTAAGACGAGGTGTTTGCCACATCGCCCCGTATCTGAAATGATGCGCGACAATCGGGCCGTGAGGTCGAACGTATGAGAGGGTTAACTTTTAGTTCGAGCCCTTGTCCCGATACGTAATGTAATCTCGCTATTATTATATAAGGTAAAAATGGTTGGAAAAATAATAAAAATCACGCTTCTATTATATATTCATACACAAATCAGTGAGAAATGACATTCAACCTCTATTCTGGTAAGTTTAACGTCAACCAATCTTAATTCTACCGAATTCAGGATTTGTTGTATACCTATATATCAATAACCGAGGTAAAATTGTGTATTGAGATAATATTACTTAAAATGGCATTTTGAGCAAAAGCCACCGTTCAAATAGCGATTAGTGAAAGTGGTTGAAGCATCGAAGTTACCGCCCGAACGATTTGGCTGGGCGTCGGGCGTCCGTCCGTAAGAAGACCCCACGGTTGGCTGCGTCGCATCGCTTGGTTGCACACACGTGGCAGTACTGCTTGACGTTGCTTCTTCAAACATCGCTGTCACCGCAGTCCGTCACACTCATTGACCGTACATACAAATAACGAAAAACATCAGACAGGAATCCGGTCACTAACAAAGATTACACACTTCAAATGACATGCTTCTTTTTTTTTATATATATATATATTATTTATATATATATATATATATATACACGTATACACAATAATAATGGGTCATATTTTATTTATAAATTATTTATTTATGTAATTTAACTGTGTAAAATAATGTAAGATAATAATTAACATTTATCTATCAAAAACGATGTATATGTAAAAAATTTAAAGAATAACGGAATGATTAGATACAAATCATTCGTTTTAATATTTGACATGTTTAAATTACATACCGGAAATTCTTATTTTCTGGCCTTTTTTATTTTTACAAGAGAACAGTAGTATTTTTAGACAATTTATTTACTTTTCTCTTTATTGTATTTTTTTGTCTGTTTCTAAAATGTGTATCTATAAGGAGAGTTTAAGTCAACTCAGGATTTTTTCTTTACGAAATAAATACGTTTTAAGGAGTGAAGCTGTAATTTATTTTTGAATACAATCTCCTGCTACATTGATGCACTTATCTTAACGTCTAAATAACTTTAGCAAATAGTCTGTTTCATTTTAACATCGGTGCTAAAGTATTGTTCTCCGTTTTTTAGGGGCCCAAACGGTAGAAATCACCCGGAGCAACATTCGGTTTAAGAATAATGCGGCGAATCCCCAGTTGTAATTTGCACGTAGTGCGATGAGCTATATAAAATTGCACGTTATATTTGTCATCAAATTAGGCAGTTTTTCTACATTTATAATGGTATCACGGAGTAAATAATTTAAGAAAATAATGTTGTTTGTCCTACAAAACAATTATCATTATATCTGCAAACGCAATTGTTTCGTCAAACGTCATGATGCAATTCAAAATAATCCTAGGATTGTTAATAATACTTATGGCGTGAAATGGAAAAAGTGGTAAAGATGGAAAAATGCGTACCGCTTGACATCGCTGGCACAACTTTAACATCGTATTGATATGTTCATGTAATTTGTAATCTCCGGGTTTCACGTCTGAAACAAATTGTTATTGATGTCAAACAATGGATACATTATAAAGATGTCAAGCATCGTCACTAATAGATTAGTTTCAGAAATAAAGCGGCGTTATCACAGCCTAAGCTAAACTTTATTTAGTGAAAATGTTACTTACGAGAATTACCATCTTAGTGATATGCTTTGAATCGAATGGGTTGGCATTTTTCTGATAGATTAGAGCACATAAAATTCAATGGTTAAAACCAAAATACCGAATGGTTCGATTTATGGATGGAACAAGATAAATCCGGAATGGTAAATAAGCTCTTTTCGTATTCTTTAGTCTCATTAATTTATCAACTTTTAAATTATTCAGAACCTACTGTTTGGAAAATTTAGTTTGCCTAAACTAGAAGTTCTCACAGAAAGTAACAATACAACCAATGATAGAAATCTACTTTGATATACAATTTATGTGTTCCTGAAATAAAGAGGATGATTTTATGAAATACATAGAGCCTGATTAAGTGGTTTAAAATATTATTCATAAGTGGTAGTGGTGAGAAACAAATCTATTTTAGCAAAGACTATTCCAGATTTAGGTAATGATAGCCCCCTAAATGGAACCATTTTTTTTTGGTTTTCACTGTTGAATTCTACATACTCTAATCTATGGCAAAAATGCCAACTCATTCGATTCTAAGCGTATCACTAAAACAGTAATTCTCATTAGAGTTTCATGGAATTTTTAAGGTATAATTTACTTTGAGTTTATGGAAAAAAATTAAACGACCGCATTTGTAATCTATTGTTAGCAACTAAACTGTTCGAATAAAACCGCAAATAAAACATGTATAGTTTTATTCAACCCGCACACAGTTTATAGAATCTTATTATTTACCTGGAAGAAAATAATTCGTTCACTTTTTTCTCTAGATTTTGCTTCATCAGATTACCACATTTTTAGACACTTAGTCCAGTAAATAAAGGTTTTGATTTTTAAATTTTTTTCTTAAAGGCCGATTTTGACGTATGAGGGCTCATTTTCTTCGCTATGATCTCTAGATTAAAGTGCAACGGTTTTTGTTTCTGACTAATTATTTATATTGTTAATAAACAATAATTAGTGTTAAATAAACGCGTAGTTCAGAGCATTATAAAAAAAATAAAAATATACGGTTTTTCATTGGTTGTAAGCAAGTAAATGTATATTTTCATGTGTCCGACCAATAAACAGAGTCATCTCAATGTTAATAACAATTTGCTAATTAACAAATAACCAAACAAATCAACGTTGTTGGATGTTGGATATTAGACTCGATTTCAGGTATTTTCAACTCAATAAACTCGAATTTGATTATGAAATTACAATAAAATGTTTATATAATTTGTTAATAAACAATTTTTTAATTAACAAATAAACAAAAAAATCAAAGTTGCCGAAATGTTCGATTTTTTACTCGATTTCAGATATTTTCAACTCGATAAACACGAATTTGAATGTTAAAATATTTTTTTGTTTATTTATTAATTAACAAATTGTTATTAACATTGAGATGACTCTATTTATTGGTCGGGCACATGAAAATATACATTTACTTGCTTACAACCAATGAAAAATCGTATTTTTCATTTTTTTTATAATGCTCTGAACTACGCGTTTATTTAACACTAATTATTGTTTATTAATAATATAAACAATTAGTCAGAAACAAAAACCCTTGCACTTTAATCTAAAGATCATAACGAAGAAAATGAGCCCTCATACGTCAAAATCGGCCTTTAAGAAAAAAATTTAAATAGTTGGGTCGATTTTGGATTTTATTTACTGGATTAACGTATCCTAATGGCAAATGCTTTATTTTGAAAAAAACTGAACTCTTTTTTAATCTAAACTACAAAATTTAAAAAGGATTTAAAAAAGTAGCTTGAGGTCATATGAAATAAGAAAAAAATTTATTCTTAAAGATTATAAAAAAATATATATTTTATTAATTTTTAGACAAAATTCATGTTTCAACCTGATAATCATTTTAATTTAAAATAAAAGAATTTAAGTGTACAGATTTGTGAAATTGAATCTGAACATATTTTTTTAATGATAATATGTTGTGTCACATTAGTCATATTAAGTAATTGCAATTAGTCAAATTGTCGGTACAGTAATCCAGGCGATTAATTTTTTTATGTTCATTTGAAACTAGTGTTTTTATTAGTTAATCTTATGTTTAATGTAGGTTTGTCTAACAAATTGTAGCCGTCAGACATACCTACACCACCTGTGATACAGTTCGAGAAGCAATGGATTTATTGTACCATTTTCTTAGCCACATAATTTCTCGAAATTTTGATTTCAACTGCCAGCAAGATCTTGTGGTTTAATACTATCTGACTATTTCTTCTGGGTTACCTTGTGTTATTGATAAAATTGATCAGAACCAAATCCTAATGCGAAATTGTAATCAAATATTTTTTGCAAAAAGATGGATATTTGCCAAACTCAATTTTTCATATTTTATGGAAGATTGTATGCTTCAATACTCGAAAAAACTCCAATCGTAAAAGTAACTCAAAGTCGTTTTATCGGTCAGCACACCTAAACCATCCTAGAATAATCTGTTTCATTTCATTATCAGTGCTGAAACACTGGCTTAACAGAGACTTTTTAGAGGTGCAAATTGTGGAAATCACTCGGAGCAAGGTTAGGAGTAAGGGTGACGCAACATTATCTCCTAGTTGTAATTTGCAGGTAGTAGAATGAGTTGTATAAAATTGCATTATGCTGTAGAAGTAAGATGGCTTTTGTTATCCAACCAGGCAATTTTTTCCTCATATAGTTATGCACATTTAAAATGCAATAGTACTTTTTACTGTCGCATAGTCTCTAGAAAATTTAAAAAATCATTATTTTCTCTGCAAATGCAATTGTCCTTTTTTTAATTTTTTTTTAATGGTGGTTAGTCTATATGCTTCTGCTGTACGGGTTCGTTTCTATTTCCGAAGTAAAATGATGCGTTTAAGTTTTGTCATATTTATCTTTTGTGCAATTTCAGAATGGGTATGCGTCGATTTTACAGATTAGACATTACATTTTCTGAATGTTTAGAAGAATGGTTGCTGTAGGTTGGAAGCCACCATAAAAAGGGTTGTCACGGATGTACTGTCCCTTTAAATTGTTTATATGATTAAAATGTCTTACCTCGGCCAAGTGTTCCATTGTTGTATTGTGTTTGTAGTTTTCTGTATAAAATTTTTAATGGTTTTAGGCAACGTGTTACTCCAAGCATGCGCTAACTCTATTAGCCGCTGCAAACCAGTAGTGCCAGCCAGTAATCACGCTAGCATTTCTTTCTGTACTTTTAAAACAAAAAGTCCCAATTTGACTTTTTTCTCGTTTATTTTAATTTTCGATTTGTTATAGACTATATAAGTAAAAAACAAGTATGGATGTGGAACTCCGGTTCCACAGATGTCCGGGACTTCTATACATAAACAAAATTTGCGGCCACTTCCGGTCAAAATGTTTCGATCAGGCTGATATTGGGCGTCTGGACTTGACTTATGGTGCTTAGTTGAATACTTAAAACGTCATTTCCTTATCTATCACAGATCAAAAATTGTAAGGCTTGACAGATGTCAGAAATGACAGAATTAAAACTTGTCTCTAGCTTGGAAGCTGCCTTGATCAAAAGTTGAAAAATAAAAGGACGAACAGACAGACGATATTACTCTCTAAATAATGCAGGAAGGTATGTGCGCGAATGTGTATGTGCGTGTTTATTTCGATTTGAGTCCTTAAACCCAACGTCTTCCTTAACTTCTCAGTATTTTGCAAATATAAATTTAAAAAAAATCTTACGACACTTTAACGGTAAATATTTATTTTTTATTTATATAAAAAAAAATGTTTATTATAGAAAGTGTTTACATCATCTTCAGCAAATACAGCAGTCTTAGTGTTTAAGGTGTTGGGAATATTAAGATATCTAGTGGAGATGTAGGAATACTCCTAATGCACTGTCATGTATTACACTACGTTTTAATTGATAATTTACATATATGTTTAGTGTAACACGTTGATCGGTAAAATACAAAAATATAATGCTCAGAAGTGTCTAATTTGTCATAGTATGTCACACTTTTTCAAGGGTATGTTTCATTTCCTATAGTAAAAATTTATTTTCCTTTGAACTTCTGCTATTTGTTTAACGATTTGACGAACATGTTGAATTGCGGTATAATTTTCGTAGAAACCAAATCAATGGTCTGATACTGTTTCCTGATTTTTATTATATTTGCTTGCAAAGGTTTCTTGAATAACTTTCCTAATAGTTGTTATAAGCTAATCGGTGACTAAGATTGTTTTATGTACTATTTGTACTGCCTTGAAAATAACATTTACTTTGTATAAAAATTGAACATTGTTTTGGGCTCTTCGTTCGTTTACTAGTTTGAGCTTATAGTTGAATTAACACTCCTTAATTATGTTGAATGATTGTTTCTAATTAATATTTTTAACTACGTGCCAAATATGTTTGTTGTTAATTTTTTTTCAGCCTTGTAGCGCTCAGTATTGAGCATAGGCCTCCCTCCCTTTTTGGGGGGAATTTGGCAATTAAACGCCACGCTTGCCGGGCGGGTTGGCGAGTGGATAGTGAATGTACTTTTTACGACCGACAAAGGTGTTTGTATGACGGCCGGAGAGCATTAAATGTTTTTGTCATTGCCGGGGTTCGAACCCGGAGCCGCCGTGCGCCAGTTTGGCAGGTTGAGGCCTTTACCTCGCGGCTGTCGTGCTCTTTGTTGTTAATACCCCATCATTATTACCTCTTGTTTATTTGAATGCTTACAATTATTTTAAAGTGCAATGCTGGAATCGTCCTAATAATAAGACATTTAATACGTTCAATTCGGTACGAGACATCTTATATTGTGCACTGGAAATTGATAGAGAACGTGTTAAGCACTCTCAAAACATCACCATTGCACTTGATCATATTTTTTTTATTATAAAATACTCGAAGTTGTAATTTATATGATATAAACAGAATATTTATTTTTAATATAATAATAATTATACCTTAATAGAAATTTAAAAAAATCTTAAGTTGAGATCAAAATATTGCAAATATTAACTTATGCTGATTAGATACTATAAACGTATGTGGAAGATTAATTAGTGACATTTTAAGGTTTTGGCCTAAATTACGTCAGGAAATACAAGATGGTTAGGAGGTGGTATAATTAGTAATTTTATTACTTACAGTCTGTCAGATAAAAATGTGGCAAGTGTTTTGAAAAAAATCACGATATTTGTTTTAAAAAACTTTACATTAATTGTATAAAGTTGACTTTGAATTATATGCAAATTCATCAGTAGCGCGTCCAGTCTCCACCAGCATCAATTATTGCCTAGCATCTCCGAGACATGCTTTCCACAAGATTTTCGGCATATTCAACCGAAAAAAACCTCCAAATTTTTCGAATTTGTCGCGAGAGCTGATCCAAATTGCAGAGTCCGATTCTCCGTAGTTTCATATTAATATAAGCTTAAACATTCTCGATAGGATTGGCATCGAGCGATTGGGCCGTCCAATCTAAAGTGACGACGCCAGTTCGTTTCTTTTACGAGCTACATGCTTTACTCCGATTTTCGGGTCGTTGTCTTCCTGAAGACTCCAATTCTCGTCCTCTCTTCCAAACCAGTGTTTCACAGTCGGTAATAAAGCTTTACAGTAAATTTAGGTTATTTTTTCGGCGTTCAAGTGGTCGATGAATAGGTATAAAGCGCCGAAACCCTTTTGTGAGACGCACCCCCCAAACATGGACCTCAACCGGGTGTTTTACGGTCCGTTGTAATAATCTGCCTCTCAATGTTGTCCAGATGCATTTCATAATCGGAAATGTCCAAAAGGGTGCTTTGTGAGGGAAGATTACGTTACCCCAGTCACGCCCGAGTTCTCTTGCATCCATGCGAGAAGCTTCGCGATGTTTTTTTTACTCAACAAAAATTCTTACAAAGTGCTTTGTTATCGTACGTCATTAGCACACAAATGCACACGAATAGTATCGTACGATATTTGAACACCTTTAAGGAGAGTTAAATTAGGATTTTTCAAAAACAAAGTGAAAATCATTTTTTCAACACTTTGCCAGAGGACCCACCATTTGGAAAGTCATCGACATTATGTACTGCCAAATACTGGTTTATCCACTTGTTTATAAATTGCCGCAATTTTCCCATGTATTTTGCGGCGGATCTAAGAGTTATTTTCGGACCTTTGGGGTATGAGTACAAAAATATAGCCTCGCAGTACGGAGATTAAGCGACACTAATTTTGATTAAGGGGGTATTTTTTTGGCGCACTTACAGGCACTGCAGCCGTAAGGGCTTGTTGTGCCCACTAACATGCACTTAAATGCTAGGACATTCACACACGCACCCATGGGTTGAGCGAGAGTCGAACTCGCGCGCGCCGGCTAGAGGACAGAGCCAACCGGTTGAACCATCTGAGCCAACGCGTCCCCAAGGGGGTATTATAGTCTAGATACCCGTTTTCAAGGTGATTTTTGGAAATTAATTGTACAAAAACGGTTAAACCTACTGATCTCAAGTTTCGTGTTTATATTTACTCATATTTAAAGTAACACATATTAAGGTGTTCCAAAAAATTGAAAGTTCTTTTTTTTTTCAACGCATACCCTCTAATTTTGTTTGAATTATGTCAAAATAATTGAAAATAAAGTTTCATGTACTTAGAACCACGGCAACCCGTGCCGACTTGCGTCGAAACATATCAGTATTTGCATACCAAGGCGCGCGGGAGCTAACGTATCGATGTGCTTATTATTGCTTATTTGTTTTATTAATAAACGCATTGATTTCGTTCAGTCAAAATGTCAATGGAATTAAGCAGTTCTAAAAAAATTTTTTTTTAATAGAGTACGTAAAACATCAAATTACCGGTTCAAAACGTCTCTCTAATGGACAATTGGCAGTTCTGTTCTATAATATTCGTGAAGTAAATTTAAGGGTCAATGAAAGCGTAAATGTTACTCTTTGTGAGAGCATTATTTATTGGGAAAAGGCACGTATACCGACTAAATATTTATCTAACTGTGTTAAGAAACTCGTTACCTTATACCAAGTTCGGAGAGATTTGAAAAAAATGCAAACAAAACACAAGACGCGTTTGAGCAGCGTCGACAAGAGATTGTTACAAACTTAGACAATTTGTTTGACATTGTACATGCCGATGCGCTTCAATTAATAAAGATAAATGAAGATAGGATCTTCTTGCAGGCAGAGAGAGCCAGGTTCAGCTGGTCACTTAATTGGAGTGGACAAAAAACTGACCGAAAAAGAAGAAAAGGCGCGCCTTAGAAACATTGGGGAGCAAAATATTTTTTATTTTTAACTTCTTCATCATCTTATGAACAACTACAAGAAAATTTGTCTTCTGATTCTGAAGTAATGGATTTACAAGAAAATTTACTCATCACAACTGAGAGCACACAGTCCGATACTAATAAAACTTCTATTAAGAAAAATTTCATCACTCCAAAAATTAGTGGCAGCATTAGATAGGTGTCAGTTCTTCTTCTTCTTCTTCTTCTTAGCTCGTTTCGGTCCATAACTGGATGAAGGCCTCCTTCATTGACTTCCACTTGGTCCTATTTTGAGCTTCCTGTATCCATTTCAATCCGGCCACTTTTTTTATATCGTTGTACCATCTATTGGGTGGTCTTCCTCTGTTTCTTCTATATTCCCACGGCCGCCACTGAAGCATTGCTTTTGTCCATCTAGTTTCTTGTGTTCTGGCAAGGTGTCCGGCCCAACTCCATTTCAGATTTGCTATTGCTTCAATAACATTTGTCACTTTTGTTTTCTCCCTAATCCATACATTAGTTTTTCTGTCACGTAGTGATATGCCTAGCATTTTTCGTTCCATTGCTCTTTGGGTGGTTGTTAATTTGTGCAAGTGGGTTTTTGTTAGGGTCCAGTTTTCGCTTCCGTAGGTCATTACAGGTAAGATGCATTTATCAAAAAATTTTGTCTTAAGATGTTGGGCAATATTTTTGGAGTTCAAAATAAAACTAAGTTTACCATAGGCTATCCATGCTAATCGAGACCTTCTTTTGATTTCTGTTATTTGGCTGTCACGGTCAATCCTGAATGTTTGTCCTAAGTATATGTATTCACTAACATTTTCAATCGTTACATTTCCAACTTTTAATGTTTCGTCTATGTCCTGATGTTCTGGCATCATTGTTTTTGTTTTGTTTAAATTCATTTTCAGACCGATCTTTTCTGCTTGTTGTTTTAAGTCTTGTACCATATACTGTAGGTCGTTTTGGTTCGTAGCAATGATAACGATATCATCTGCATACAATAGGTGGTTTATTTTTCTGCCATTTATGTTTACCCCCATAGTTTTCCCATTTAATTTTTCGAAACATATCTTCTAACACTAGCGTGAACAGTTTAGGAGACAGACAATCGCCTTGCCGAACCCCGCGTTTTAACTCAACCGGTTTTGTTTCATCGTGTAATTTGTAGGTAGCAGTAGTTTTATTGCTGATGTTGTTCAAAAGATTTATGTATCTTTGGTCAATTCTACCGTTTTTAAGTGCTTCTGTAATTGCCCATGTTTCTACCGAGTCGAAGGCCTTTTCAAAGTCTATGAAAGCCAGGTAAAGAGGTATATTATATTCATTGGTTTTTTCAATTAATAGTTTCATTGAAAATAGGTGATCTCAGGTTCCATAGCCTTTTCTAAAGGTGTCAGTTAAGTATGAAAAATTCTGTATTTATTATTAATATATTATAAGCAAGTCTTCCATTCAAATAATTCATAGGGAAAAGCGAAATGAGCGCGCAGAAGCTATAAAAGTTGATTTCCAAGACGAGGTACCGGATACTGTAACTGTCCACTGGGATCGAAAATTGTTGCCAGCTTTAGATGCACGCAAATCTAAAGAAGAACTTCTACCTACAGTTATTTCGTATGATAATAAAGAACAACTTATCGATGTGTCAAAATTGGATAACTCTTCAGGAGGCGAACAGGCACATACAGTTTGAAACGCTATTATTGACTGGAATCTTGAAGATAAAGCGCAAATCCTCTGTTTCTACTGCTTCTAACACAGGTCGTATTAATGGTGCCTGTGTGCTCGAACAGAAACTGAATAGAGAAATGCTTATTTTTGCTTGCCCCCGTCACGTCTACGAATTGGTATTAAAAGGTGTGTTTGAGGAAAAATTAGCCAAGTGACTACAAGCCCTGACATTCCATTGTCAAAAATGTTGCAAAAAAAGTGAAAAAATTACGATTATAAGAGAATCCAGAACTATACAGAAAAGCTATTATGCCTGAATGTTTCAGAAATTGACAAACTGCTAGAATTTTACCGAACTGATTTTACTAAAGAATTTGCTAGAGATAACTAGCGAGAATTAATAGAGCTTTTAATAATATTTCTTGGCGGAGATACAAAGAAGAAATTTAAGACTCGGCCTCCAGGCGCCATGCACCAAGCTCGATGGATGGCGAGAGCAATTTATTCATTAAAAAGGCTGCAATGCACTTTAGCGGTAAAAGCACCTTACCAGAATTTGTGCTTTTTGAAGGCCATGAAGGCTCACGAAACAGTCTACAAAAGCATCCCAAAAGCATCTTTACAGAAGTTCTGACAGCATTTATGGTATTTGACAGATGAAGTGCCTGTCTTGTCTCTATTTGCCGATGATGTAGAAACTAAAGTAAAAATGGTTGCTAACTTAGCCAAAGAAAATCCATTAGCCCACGGTAAACGCTACATCCCATCGAAAGACCGACTTTACGATTAGCCTGACAAAAATATTAGTTTTCCTTTGTTTTTTTTATTACTTTGATATATGATAACTGTTCTCTCTTTTTAATTTCAGAGAAAAACATTGATGACTTTGTTTCAATTAAAAGCAAGTCCTTGTTCAATCGACTCAAAATTGATGACAGTTTTCTCAACGAGTGTCCTACTTCATGCTTCATTTCAACACGCTAAAAAGAAGGTGCAAATACTGAAAGCAGTTAACGGTTAAGTTAATGAAAGACTTTCGTGGCTTAATCACTGGAGGA